>CABFVX010004698.1:38063-48302 GCA_902151425.1 Timema shepardi
GGGGTGTTCCTCAAATGGTTTTCCACTCTCCCTCGACGCAAATGCGGATTCACTTCCTCTGCATTCAACCTTCCTAATTCCTAGCCCATTAGCGTAATTAGTATTTAAGCGTATAAAAAAAAGCTTCTAAGTGTATTCATTTTTCAAAATTATGGTGGGGGGGGGGAAGATCATTTTCATGTTATATACTTACGATTTTGAAACAACCCCCTAAATTAAACTCTCCCTAAGCCCATGTATTGGAACTCCTATAATAGTATTAAGTTTAAATAAACTAATGAAACCATACAATAAATTGTTCAGATTTTTAAATTAAAAGTCCAATATACGAGTATGTGCCTGAATCGTTTCATTTAGAATTTTGAATTAGATTATTTGCCTATGACTAACATTTTTAGTTGACCTTAAGTTTTCGTAGCCCTTAATATTTTGTACAGATAAATCTGTTGATCCGTGTATATTTTTTCCATCTATAGTAGAATTTTGCTAGAAACTACATTTTACTATATCCTAGTAATTATTCTACTTAATTTATTATAATTTTTTAGAAGTATTGATAAAAACTCTCGAAAGTGGCAGCTGAAGTCTGAAGAATATTTGACAAGACATATAAATAGATAGAACTAATTTTAATATTTTGAATCTGTCATAAAAATGTATTTATATCTTAATTTCACTACATTTCATTCTCTTGTGTTTTTTTATGGCTACTCATTTATTAGATGTGTGAATTATCAATAATATCATAATTATATTAAGATTTTTGCCTTGTTTGAAATATTATTAGGCCTGTTGGTGTTGATTTTATATTTATGATACTTATATTTAAGATCAAAACACTAAATATAATAAATACATTGCAAAAAATATGGTTTTGATTAATTGGATTCTAAGGTTTTAAATTAAACTACTTCAATGTCTAGCATTTTCTTCCGCGGTTGCCATCAAATACGACTTACTTATGAAATATGTCTTTAATATATTATAAACAAGAAAATATTTACATGTTTGTACTTTCTTTCAAATTGACACAAAGTCATTAGTAAAAAAAAAAAGAAGATTGTGTCATCGTTACATGAACTAACTTAGTGTACAAAAAAAACTGTCACATCTGGTGAAAATAACAAACAGCGACCAAGCAGTGTAGATCCTCTCTCAACTCTAGTTAACATTTCAAAACAACCACGCAACACTTTGCATGCATTGTTGAAATACCGAGTCGGAGGAGATGTAACAACAATCAGGAAAAACAATCTCCAAAGGAGGAAAGACCTAACCTGTGCGCGTAATGATAAAAAAAAACTGTCTCATTGTTTGTTGTGTGACAACAGTTCACGGTTCTTTGAAGATTGAGAAAAGGAATCCATCGAGGTGCAACAATTCTACTTATATATAAGGAGTCGTCTTAGTTTCTTATCTCATTCGTTCTTCCTTACCTTGTGAAACGAACGGGGTTGATCTCCCGTGTGTGTTTGAATAATTATCTTCGGCGAGAGTCGACATTGTTCAGCCGTTAGATCTTCGTCTGTTTGTTGTTGTTTTTTAGGCGTTCTACTCGATGCTAGTCTTCACTTGTCTGCTGGTCTCGCGCATGCCCAGTGCGGAAGGGATCTTGATAGGAACTAATCAACAAGAGAGTGTTACGAATCAGTCGAAATTACCCTCCATGACCAAAAAGGTGTCATCGAAGGCGGCATCAAGAGGTGACAATTACGAAGAAGGGAACTCACACAATTATCCAGGTAAGAACACAATTATTACATTGCCCTTTTGTAAAAACAATCTCAATCGATGTAAATAACGTTTACATTATGTGATTGAATCGAATCCTTTATTCAAATCGACTGTGACATTTTACCAATAACGGTTCTTTGAAGAGTATTTTTCAACAATACCCCACAGTAACCCAATTTTCTTGAATGGATATAATATCTGACAGCTAAAAAAAACTGGTATTAGATTTACTTTTTTCGTGTAATCATACGTCAAGTTATGTGATACATTAAAATGTTATCAATATTGACCGCAAAAATATTATGTCTGTTTTTTTACTAAAAGTTGCTACAAAAATGTTCATTTGTAAGAAAATCAAGGTAGATCTTATGTTTTACTTTTATTTTTCAGTAATTTAAGCCTAGTTTGTTTTTGTATTTTGATTTTGTTTCTACATTTCGCCTCTTAGTTTTGTGACAGACGTGTTGGCAAATTCACTATACTAGTAAAAATGAAAGTACGTACAAGAGAAAAAGTGGGCAAATCCAATTTTTTTACTCAAATTGAGCTGGTGCTGCCATCTGTTAGACAATCATAAGACCTTTCTAATGCACTTTAGATTATACTTTAAAGAGGTATTTGCCATATTCAAATTGATTATAAAAAACTATTTTTTTCTAGAGTGCTTATGGGATTTGAGATATAAAAGTTGTCCTTGAAATGTATGTAGTGTGACTTTCAACCCTTTCCTCTGAGCCCTTCATACGTATCTATTAAAATTAAATATTTTATTTGTTTCCAACCCAATGTATAAATATATTTTAATGTATTTATGTGAATATAAATATATTTGCAAGCATTTAGTGATTCAAACCAGGGCTCTGGAATCGGAGTGGGTAAAAATGTACCGACTCTTGCTTCAAAATAGAAACTAATAATGTTATGACAATGATATGGTAACTATATTATTTTAATATTTTACTTTTTTATTCTTTAAGACCAATATTTGTAATTTAGATTGAAAAATTTATTCAGATATAAGTTCACAATGCCAAAGAAGCTTCCCATGAAATACTCTTTATTGGAGCATTTTACTGCAGTCAATTTGTTATTACTAATTAATATACTACAGCCAATTATGAAAGAGTTAGGGTTTGAAGGCTTTGCGTACTGACTCCACAACCCGGTAGTCCATTGTGCTCATGCATTGTTGCCGTCCGAGCACGATTCAATTTTGACTCGTGACTGCGTTTACGTTAACCTCTAGCACTGATTTATAAACAATACTATGATAGCTTAATATCCAACAATAATATATCTTTAATCTTGATGTAATTTTTTTTAAAGTTGGATTTTAATTTTAACTAAATTTGGTTTTAGTTGAAATTTAGAAGGAAGAGGATGCGGGGTAGGGGTTGACTAGAGATGAACATCAAACATCAATGTTGAAGGTTCGATGTTTGTAGGTCGATTAGTTTCATCAATCGATGTATTGTACCAATATCTGAGATACTGCTATATATAAATAGATAGACACATAGAGGGATATAAATATGCATAAACAATTTATGTAAGAATGTGGTTGTTCCTAAATTATTGAGATTAAAACTATGAATCACTATGCTTATAATTATATTTATATAAGGAAAACCTCTTTTCCCTTTATGAGGTAATTGTATTATATTTGGAAGAAGGTACAGGAAAGGTGGATAGAAACATATGAAAGGGAATGAACAAAATATGGCTTTTATAAAGAAAAGAAGAACACAGTTCACACTTTACATTGCTGCCACTAAACAAAGAGGTAATGGCTGCCTCTTGAGAAAAATCGATCGTCCCCGCCCAATCCCCCGACCTAGGTTTCATTCTATCGGAACTCATCAGCGAGGAAGTGTGAAACGCGCATCGCAACTAAATTGACCTATCATTATTTACAATTTTAATTTTTCGCCCTTTTTTATTATTTTTATATGCTTATCTTACAAATAGTATTTTTAATTATGTGTGTTCATGAATGTGTATAAATCGATGTTACGGTATCGATGTGTTTTCATTCAATAGTCATCCCTAGTTTAGACCCCTCCAAGGACTTGCTGGTCACGTGCCTGCCCACCGTTTTCTCAACTTCCGTTTCCTCCGGTCATGTTCTAGTGTATCAGCACCAGGCGGAGGGCGGCTACGGAGGTGTAGGCGGTCTCTCCGGACAAGGGGGCGGCTACGGCGGCTCAGGAGGGGTAGGCGGTCTCTCCGGACACGGGGGCGGCTACGGCGGCTCAGGAGGTGTAGGCGGTCTCTCCGGACAAGGGGGCGGCTACGCAGGTCTGGATGCCGGCAGTTTCGGTGGACATTCTTCGGGAGGCGGCGGTTACGGAGGAGGAGAGCCGAGTTACGTAGGCGGTGGCTTCACCAACGGGCTGGAGAACAACTACCCCCACATCCCCAGTCACCCTCACATCCCCAGTCACCCTCAAATCCCCAGTAGCTTCCATCACGATCACCACGTGAGTCAACATCATCAGGAAAGTGGTCACCACAGGGCGCTCGCCATCAAAGGTACGTTCGACGGGATGGAAGAATAATAAAATCGGGTGACCTGGCGGTCTAGGGGTAAGGTGTCAGACTTCTATGCTGGCGGCCGGGGTTCAATCCTCGGGCTCGGCAAAGATTTATCTGAATACCAAACCCTTCCTTCACCTCTGACAAGACAACTTGTGAATGTGGGGAATGCCAGGCCCTCCACCGTGGTTCGGATTCCACGTTAAACTGTAGGTCCTCCATTTCATCTCACAATCACCCTACCATTACACATTAGCGTAAGTGCGTATAACACGAACGGGTAGTAAGACGCGGTGCTAATAATAATAATAATATCATATTTTCATAGAAATAATTTTATCCGAAAGCTATAAAATTTACTAGATCTACTTTCATGTATTCATCCGCCAAGTAATGTGATCTGCAGTTGTCACTTTTGATAGATCTAGTCAATATCTATAAAATAACATCAATAATATAGTAAAATATTATCACCCTTGACTGTAAAAAAATATGTTGTTTTTTTTTAAAAAAAAAGAGCCTTCTAATGAAAATTGTACTCTAAATAATTTTATTAGAATTTATATACAGACATTAGCTTACAATTAAGTCAATATTTACAACCTGGGCATGGTAATCGGACCTATGATATTCGGGTTTGATTCCAGACTGTCACTTTTCACATAACCTAATTTGAGACCAATTACAGGAGTTAAATTAATAGATTCCCTTAATGAGCTCGAATAATTTAAATTATTTTAATTTCTTATAGCATGGACACTCCAATGAAACCGTTTGTACACCTTAATAAACTTGTGTAACTCCCCCCATTAAACAAATACTGAATATAGCTCCCTCGTTCTTTCCTTCGCTTCGCGTCCTACTACTCGTTAGGGTTTTACGCTTATGTACTAATTAAGACCCGCCTCGGTGGCGTGGTATTCTAACGCGCTAGTCGTGTTGAGCTCAACCGCCGAGGACGGGGAGATCGAGGTTTTAATCTCGGTCGGGTGAACCGGGGGTGGTTTTCCTAAATGGTTTTCCACTCTCCCTCCACGCAAATGCGAGTTCACTTCATCTAATTCAACCTTCCCAATTGCCAATCTATTAGTGTAATTAGTACTTGAAGCGTATAACCCGAATGGGTAGTAAGACGCGGTGCTAAATAATAATAATAATTATTATTATTATTATTATGCCAATTTTTGGGGATTAGGAACTTCATATTTAGAGGAAATGACCCCTCATTGGCTTGGAGGTAGAGTGGAAAACCATTTAGGAAAAACTACCCTCGATCAACCCGCCCGAGATTCGAGTTCCGATATCCTTGCCATAGGCAGTCCAGTCTACTGTGAGCGTGACGCCGTAGAACATTAGACCACCGAAACTGGCTCGACGTACCTCGAGATTTGTCTTTTGACGCCGACCGATGACGCCTGATCTCGTTTCCAGGTTTGCTTGTCCCTCTGGCCGGGGTGGCGCTCCTGGGGGCGGCCGCCGCCCTCGTGTCCAATCCCATCCTCCTGCAGTTGGGCGTCATATCTGGCAAGAGGAGGCGCCGCGATGCCCAACAGTACACCGCCGAGGAGACGGACGCCGTACAGAGGAAGCTGGACGACATCGCTTTGCTCGAGAAGTTCATCGCGCAGGTGACTGTTTATATTCACGCCAAGTGTGACGGTTCCCTCGTGCGCGACAGTAGCGCCGCATTGTCTCTTTTTAGAAAGTCGGGTGGTTATTGAACTAGATGATTACCCCTCTAATGGAGATTTTAAACCCTAGTAGCTTTTGTTTGGACGCAATAATGCTCAAACAATTACTACGTTAAACATACAATCGTGAATACTGAGTTAACAGTGGCGTGGCGCGGCGCGGAGTATTTCCAGGGTAGGTAGAATTAGTTTAAGAGCGTGGCATACCTGTGACGTTGCAACAGGTCACGATAGTATTTCCCACCTTAAGGTATTCGCGTTTTATTCTGTGATTTTTTTAAAAAAAACAAGGTGACCTGGCGGTCTAGGGGGTAAAGTGTCAGACTTCTATGCTGGCGGCCGGGGTTCAATCCTTGGTCCCGGCAAAGATTTATCTGATTACCAAACCTCTTCCTTCACCTCTGACAAGACATCTTGTGAATGTGGGGAATGCCAGGCCTCCACCGTGGTTCATCATCTCACAATCACCCTACCATTGTACATTAGCGTAAGTGCGTATAACCCGAACGGGTAGTAAGACGCGGTGCTAATAATAATAAAATTTAAAAAACAAAAACCATATGTTCTTAATTAATTCTTAAAATAGTTCTACAATGTCATAAATTTATTATTTTTGTTGTAAACATATTTTATTTTTAAATCACCTTCGAGTTAGGCTATTTCGTTTATTCACGAGAATGTCCTGTAGGAATTTTCCTTCCAGAAAGTAGATCAGAAATGTTTGTGGAAGCATATGTCTATCTAGAACAGGAAATAAGAAAGAGTTGAATGTTGTCTATAAACGCAGATAGTATAGTGAGTATGTAAACTCAACAGAGGAAGTCTTACCAGCAGATAAACAAAAGGCCTCACGTGGTGAATTGCTAAATCTTTTCCCCACCTCTATTTATATTCATTACATTGGCGTCTAAGAGGGATTTGCTTGAGTGTTTAGGTGCGTCAGGTTAAGATGCAACCAGCTTCTCAAAATATCTTCAAATTCACCAAAAGCCCTTAGGGTGGGAATGTAGGTCACGTGAGTTAAGATCAGTATTTTTGTTCCAGTAGAAACATGGGAGTTTATTTTCTGCCTATAATGATATCAACAATCCTTGAATATATTTCACGAGCACAATGGAGTTTGACAATAATCGTTAAAAAAAAACAATACCAGCCAAATTCCGCGACACTCTATAGCTAATGGCAAATATTCAAGAACTGTTGAGATTAAAATGCGTAGAAAATTAAATCAAATAGTTCTACTAAAACAAGGTTTTATTTATTTTGGCCAAAAAAAGTTTCTTGCTGAGAAAATTACCAAAATACTCTCTAGTAAAAGCTCCTCCTAGTTATATATTTCCCAAAATTGCAACAAGTCATAAAGTTTTAGCTTCTTGTTTTTGTTCACTAACACCAGCAGAGATGGTTGCTTGCTATGAGATTTAACCCTCCCTCGCCTCCCCTCCTCGCCCCCCCACTGGGATTTAAAAAAGTGTTGTCTTTTTTTTCTTATATAGCTTTTTCCGTCCTATTTCTAGGAAAATCATTCCATCCTCATTATCTCAGTACCTTAGATTTATTAACTTACGTCTCGAAAAGGTCATTCACTATTGGCACTAAAGTATAGGTATGTTAATTAACAACGTAAATGAAAAGATAGATTCTAACTAATAATCTTGATGTTTCTAGAAGCATAAAAAAACGTAAACACAAATCACACCTCTGTGAGGCCATTCTTAATGTTCTGTCACAGTCACCCGCATTCCATACAAGAAAGTGAGGCACGCATCTGGCGACAAAATTAGAACTCGTCACACTTATAAAAACACACGGCAAAACAATACTCGTGACGTTACACTACGAACAGTTTCCATGGCATATTTTTACTGTGAGCGTGTCATGAACATTGTGAAAAAAATTTAGTCATAAATGGATAAGGACAAATTAAAAACATTTTATTTAAATATTATAATAATAATACACTCTCGAAACTCACACCTTATTTCAGTAGACGATCATAGCGCCACGGAATTAAGAGGAACTATAGTTGTTAGTGAACCAAAGAGAACGTAAACAACCGATCCTCACTGTTTTCACATATTTCCTACTCTATATATAGTTTATCCGTGCTTTTAAACACGGTTTTGCATAGACGACCCTTGCGATTTTAGCTGACGATCTTTCAAGTCAACAAAATGAGGAAAGGTGGTGATAGAAAATATAGTAGGCTATCTGCTTCTCGGTAGTAGAATAATAGAACGCTTATAATAATAATTATTAATATTAGCACCGCGTCTTACTACCCGTTCGGGTTATACGCACTTACGCTAATGTGTAATGGTAGGGTGATGGTGAGATGAAATGGAGGACCTACAGTTTAACGTGGAATCCGAACCACGGTGGAGGCCTGGCATTCCCCACATTCACAAGATGTCTTGTCAGAGGTGAAGGAAGGGTTTGGTAATCAGATAAATCTGTGCCCGGAGCAAGGATTGAACCCCGGACCGTCAGCACAGAAGTCTGACACCTTACCCATAGACCACCAGGTCACTCAATAATACACTTGATTGTTTGATAATATACGAGTAGTATTTTACTAATAGTAAGGTTGTTACTAATGAATAATGATAGATCAAGTAATTAATAATGCTATACTAATAAATTCACATATTGTAATGAAATAGATTTTTCATTTCATACTAATTCAAATCAAAAGTTCTCACCCTTAGCATATTCCAAATTAGTGAATAATGTCATAATATAAAACTAAATGCACCCACATATGTTAGGAAATATTCTCACACACCTGGGTGATCATTTATTTATTTTTTATGTTGTTTACAAACAAGCTCTTTTGTTTATAGTCTTATTACAAATACTTGTGAAACATAACAATTTCAAGAACAATAATTTATTCATCATCTCCTTCTCTTGTAGAACCTAATAGAAACATGGTGCAACCAAAAGAAAGAATGTTCCAGAACGATTTGTTTTAGGTCTGTACCGATTCCGATACTCGATTTCTCGATAGCGTCGACTAGTATCGCAATAATCGATATTATACGCTAAACATATCGATATCACTCTTGAGTATTCAACACGGTTGACTACTCAAACGGTTGATTTTGAACGTCAGTGGCTAAACATTAGTTACTCGTGTTTGTTTTTTTTGTCCTATTATTCTATTCGCTCATCCCTAAACTCAATATAAACAACCCATTCCTTTGCAGCTTATAAACACAGTCACGGTCTACACAAGGTCTATTTTATTCTATCAAAGAGAACTGTTTCGAAAATGAACCCAAGAAGAACTCTTATTATTTATTGAAATAGTCGAGAAAATATTCACTTCATTAAGTCGATTTTCCTCAGCGCTTTTTTGGCAAGGGATTCGTGAGCAAATTAATCGGCCAGCTCGCATCTGCATCGTATTTCGTCGCTAGATTATTATTATTCGAATCGAATGATTTTAAAATAATCCACAAAAAATAGTTTATTTAACTATTGTAAGCATCTTCAACTTCAATTTCGATAGTCTTCTTAACCAGGGCCACTGTACTTGTTTGGATTATACACATATGCTATTTGTGCTAGGGGAGGGTAAGGGCTAAATTTAGATTGAGTGTACTCACACTTGCGCGGAGGCAGAGTGGAAAACCATCTAGGGGAAAAAAAACCTCAGTACAGCCAACCGGGATTCAAATCACGACTCCCCCATCATCAGTCACCCAGTATATTGCGAGAGTGACGCCTTAGACCGACCATTAGACCGTTGAATCGGGTCGGGGAGTATTATGACCGTCTCTACTTAAGGTGTAGCAGTTTGAAACCTCTAAATTCCTTTGGTTAGGGACCTTCTTTAAACTACTTAAGACCTTTTCTCATTTAATTTCAACCCCTACGTAGCTCCCTTACGTAAGGGATCGTAAGATTTTCTTTCATCCCCATCTATTTTACTTTTCTTTTTTTTACGATTTGGTAAATTAGATTGTTTTAATCATTAACTTATTTTTAGAAATAAAGATTAGTAATAAAGCGAGTGATATACAATTTTAGAATACTTTAATTTGCAGTATTTATTATTATTATTATTATTATTATTATTATTATTATTATTATTATTAGCACCGCGTCTTACTACCCGTCCGAGTTACACGCACTTACGCTAATGTGTAATGGTAGGGTGATTGCGAGATGAAATGTAGGACCTACAGTTTAACGTGGGATCCGAACCACGGTGAAGGCCTGGCATTCCCCACATTCACAGGATGTCTTGTCAGAGGTGAAGGAAGGGTTTGGT
>CABFVX010004699.1:0-32075 GCA_902151425.1 Timema shepardi
ACACATTAGCGTAAGTGCGTATAACCCGAACGGGTAGTAAGACGCGGTGCTAATAATAATAATAATAATAATAATAATAATTTACAAAAAGTCTAGTTTACAGACATCTTCAAAGGTTTATTTTAAGAACAGGCTACACACAATAGATAATACCCACATAATATTTCACTGATTTTTGTAGAGAAATTCGACTATAATAAGATTCTGGTAGGAAATAAAGGCTTTCAAATATATATACCTACAAAAATCAGTGTATACATACATAGGCACACGAATTAAGATATTTATCGGGCCTAGGTTGGTTCTCTTTTCTATTAAAAAAAACACCTTAAAACATGGTTCTAAAAAGTATAACTATTATAAAAACCAGTGAATATTGTAAGCATTTTAGAATAACATTTAATTCCTTAGGTATTATTTTCAAACTAGTCATGTTCATCCTTAAGTCCAATACATACAGTTATATAAACACTCTCAGTTTGGCGCCGAGATGAAATCTCATCTAAATTCATAATATTTGGTTGGTTGGTCTCTCCTAAGTATCGCTTACAGAAGCGGGGAGATGGTTACCCAACATACACTTCCTCCGTTTTCTAATCTTATTCCCTCCCTCTCTTTATTTTGTTATGTAATCCCTGCAAATACATACAGAGATAACGGAATAGAGAGAAGAGAGTGTGTGTGTGTGTGTGTGTGTGTGTGTGAAACGAGCGAAATCAATATCTTCATCCCCTTGTTCTGTAAGGGTGTGTGCGAGTAAGATAGACTGAGGAGATGCGATATTCCGCCACCAGGAGCGCTGTTCGTATTGTAGGTGGCGCGGGCGAGAGCTCCAACGGTTTCCCTCTTTTTGCCATCATCCACTCTCCCTACTGATCTAGAAGCGAGGGCTGTTAGTGCTTTGTTTGCTTTATATTTTTTATACTACTTCTTTTTGTTTTACTGAGTGTGGAGTTGTTTTGAGGGCTGTGTTCTTTTTATCGAACTCTGCAATCATGATGGCTGTGGCGATTTGTTGCATACTGGTACTTCTTGCGGTGTTCATTGTTTTGATTATCGTCGTGGGACAGTCTATGGGTCCGTAGTTTGTTACGAAGGTAATTTGTGTTGTTGTTGGTTGTGAGCTCCAGATCCCCCTTCCCCTCTCTTCGTTCCCCTGACGTTGTAGATCTTTTGCTCCGTGTTAGACGGACATACCCACAGGTCTGATACTTTTGTCAAACAAAACGTACGCATCGTAAATATACAGTGGTTTACTTGAGATTTGACCAACCTTACGAACAGATTCTATTCTTTTATTAAGTATATTTACACTAACTAATAGTTAGGGATTTTAAAGTAGACATAAAAAAAACTGCCGTGTAGAACTATATATTTAAATATTTTATCCTCTAGTTCGTAGCCCTGTAATAATGGGGGGAAATAGGAATAAACATTAATTTATACTCAATATATAAATATAGGTATATTTACATTTCTTTACCGCATTAAAAGTGATTTAACATTTGTGACCTTACAAATTGCAACACTGGAATTATTATTTTTTTAAATTCAAAACGGTAATATTAGATTATGTAAGTATACGGTCGTATATTATCTTTATCAAATAAACTATTATTTATAGCGTAATAAACAAACACATTTAAAATATATTTACTTAGTAAAATATTGTCTTGAAATATATATTTTATTAATTAATCAATCAGCGATATTTGTAGGTATTCTAAAAAAATGGGGGTGATAAATGATATTGAATTTGACCAACCATTTGATATATTATGTAAAAATATCGCCTTAAATTATTAAGAGATGATAATAAATTATAATAAATACCACATGTAAATCTGCATATTGTTTTATCGAGTTTGGTCAAATCTTTTTGTGAAAAAGAGAAAATTATGTTAATTACATTTTCTCTAAGGTTATTAAATTATATATTTTATATATTTTACTTATTTAGATTATAATAACTTTTCAAAAAATTGGTTTCATATGTGAGAGGTAAAATCTTCAATCAAAATAAATTCACAAACTATTTACCTCTTAGGTTAATTTTATTATCTTTAGGCATTAGTTCTTAAAACGAAAGCGCTCTCAAGTAAAATAATAATAATTTATTATGTAAATCAAGGCCTAATTTTCATAAGAGTTTGCTCAACGACAATTTAATTAACTTACCTGGAAAGCTGAAGCTAAAATCACTAGGACGTGCGTTAGGGGTGCTTTTTGTTTACAGACAAGTAATTATTCACTGCCTTAAAATACTATCTCTTCCTGTATCTTCAGATTAGTTAGTGTTAACTGTGGACAGCCCTAAAGTAATGTCCATTCAGAACTTAGAAAGCCTAATTAATATATTATGACAGTTTTTTTCTCGCGACTCATGTTAGCCAGAAACGTGAGAACATTTTATTACAATGTACTAAATTATGGTAGTAATGCTACCCTTATCTCGGGTATTATACCCACGAAAAATTATAGACGTACCAATTAATATTGAGGCCAAGTAATAGCAAAATTTATCAAAGCAAAACAACTACCTAAAAAAAAAGTTAAAACAAACAAAAATTACCTCATATATATTTCTGAGTGAAGAAACTTTCTCAACATAATTTTTATAGTCACCAAAATGGTAGTATCCTTAGTTTAAAAAATATACCTCACTAGATTAGATTGTTATTCAATGTGAGTGCATGGTTGTGGAACGGCTAGCCCCCTTAATCATTGTGTATAGAGTGCCCGCACAACATAACTGTCACAAGTATTGCCAGCATGGATTATTGTCCGGCGCTCTTTTATTTGTGAATCTATAAAAACATTTATTATAACTGGATTTTGAAGCAAATTTTTATATTATTGTAGATGTTGTATTTTCTCTTTAGTGACGGATTCAATCTGCTGTAAACTATTTAATATGAAAAACTCATTATAGACGAAGTGAAAGCTGTTTATTTTATTTGTTTATTCGAAGAAATAAAAACTTTATGAATTTAAAATTATAAAGTATTAATACCATTTTGGCGCTTCGTGAAAATATAATATTTTTATATTATTTAATAGCTCTTGTATTATATATATATATTTTTTTTTTCTCAACTGAAGCAATTATGCCATATTTTTGTTATCTTGATTTTCCTAAATATAATATTATATTGTACTAATCTCAAAAATAAATATTATTTTATTTGAACCTATAAACAAATTATAAATGTACCTTCTAATCATTCATAAATGTAAATTACTAAAACTGAAAGTAGGCCTATTTCAATGTTTCGTATATAAAATGTTATTTTCCAATTTAAAATTTCTGAAGTTCAGAAAATGTGGTGGTTCTCCGTTGCCATATACACTGAATTTCCATGAGTGAGTGGGAAAGGGCCTACCAATTTCGCAGGGAAAGGTATTTTCCCATACCTTCCAGTCTTATCTTACATACCACAATCGACATGGGATCGACGACTTTACTTCCCCTCCGAAGGAAGTTATACTACAAAAATCCATCGAACTTTACTGGGTTTGAACCCACGAACATCAGGCCCTGTGAAGAGAACTTTACCCCAAGACTACCTAGATCAACGTATAAATTACTAATTTCTAATATATATAAATCAATTAGGGTCTAATGCAGGGATTCTCAACCTTTCTAGGATAGCAGCACCCTTGTGAAGGGGATTAAAATCTCTCGGCACCTTTGTGAAAGGGATTAGAATCTCCCGGCACCCTTGTGAAGGGGATAAGAATCTCGCGGCACCCTTGTGAAGGGGATTAAAATCTCTCGGCACCTTTGTGAAAGGGATTAGAATCTCCCGGCACCCTTGTGAAGGGGATTAGAATCTCATGGCACCCTTGTGAAGGGGATTAGAATCTCGCGGCACCTTTGTGAAAGGGATTAAAATCTCTCGGCACCCTTGTTAAAGAGACACCGGTTGAGAATCCCAGGCCTAATGAAAGATACTACTTTCGAGTTTGTCTTTACATTCTTCAATATTTGAGAGTAAACCATAAAAATCTAGTTTGTAATTTAATTGCTGGACAACATTGATTTTAAATAACTCATGATAAATGGTTGTTGGCGAATGGCAGACAGCAAGCATGCAGCAGTTTTCAATAAGAAGGGAGCAATTTGTGACAATATAATCCGAGCTAATACAGGAAATTATTAAGATCAGACCCGCATCGGTGGCCACGTGGACTAAACGTCATTCTAGTTTGTTTTACGGCGGCAGTAAGTTTGAATGCAGATAGGGTGTAGTAAGGATGATTTTTAATCTCAACCGTTTCCCACTTTCCCTTCACGCAAATACGGATAATTCATCTCGATTACACTTTTCTTACCCCTGTATGGTTAATGAAATAAGCAAATAACCCGAACGTATAGTAAGAATTGCTGCATATTTTAATACAATAATACGAAGTTGTTTGATATAAGTCTTTAGAAACCTTTGTCTTTTTTTTTTCAAACCTTTTAACCTGAGGATTAATTACCAATGCTAATTCACTCGTTATCAACATCATAAGTAACTCTACAAAATTCTAGAATGCTTTCATTTCATACCTAGTCTTGTTATACACTCAAAATGTATGTTACCCCATATCCCCATTTATAACATGTATTTTTAAATTATAATTTGATTTAAAAAAAAAAGCAATTTTCATCATAGAGACATTCCATTCAAACAAATTTGCTCAGCTAAAAATTAGACCTGTAATTGTTTAAATGCCCAAACCACATGCATTTTTGTCTAGTTTGTATTTAATGGAGCATTATGGAATTGATTGATTTAAAAATTAATACAGGTTTTGGAAGCGCTTACATAATCTAAAGGCTTACTTTGGCTATTGAATATTGCTTTATTATTATTATTATTATTATTATTATTATTATTATTATTATTATTAGGAGTTCTGTCTTATGACAACTCCATTACTATTGTCAGTGAAACTTAGACCTCCATATGCACTCCGATCTCTGCCTCCTTCTTCAGCTCCCATAATGTTGTTCTTTCCTTCAAGTCAACCAATATTTGAATCCTCCTCCTTCCTAAGCTCCTCTTTCCCTCAACCTTTTCCTTATATGACGTCGTGCAGAAGACAGTTCCTCCTAAGGATGTGTCCGATTCAGTTTGTTTTGTATCGAAGAATACATCCAAGATGGTTCTTTTCTCACCCACTCTTCTTATTGAATATAAGTAGTTTTAGTATGTTTTTATTTGTGCATTTATTATATGGGCTATACACGTCTTAAACTAAGGGACAGCGCCGGTAAAGGTTGTTTATATGAAGTGTTGGCTTCATTAGCACGGAGATGGGTTAATTAAACCAAAAAGACTAGGAGATCTTTGAACTGTATACCTCTTTCTGTTCATGTTAGTATCGTTACTACAGTCTTGCTAGTAGTTCTCTGAACTATAGACAGGTTCCCCTCCATGATAATATCAACACTTGTTAAATATCTGTCAAGGGGATAGCTGAATTAGATGAAAAACTTTTTAGATGAAGAAAAAAGTTGTCATTAAATTCCAGGATATACTTTACAGATATTCAAGAACCATCAAGATTACCATGCCCAGAAAATTAAACTCTTTATGTTTCTACTGGAGCAATATTACTGTTAGTTTTAGAAGGCCCACTATTTTTTCCCACAAAAAATATGTTAAAAATAATTCGAATGGGATAGGGCCTGTGATTACATCTCTTGAATATATTAAAGATAATTACATGCTTATTATATAACTTTTCCGACACCATTCTGAGTGGCGAAGTCAACACTATCAGCAGATTAAAAAAATGTAAATTATGTAGCCAAGGCAATGATGAGTTCCTCATAAAAACAAATCAACACCTCCGCAAATTAAGTATCACTCTTGTGTTGGAGACGTTTGTTTGATCAGTCTTTGATGACTCCCAGAGTCATTTATCAGCCTTTGATGACTCCCAGAGTCATTTATCAGCCTTTGATGACTCCCAGAGTCATTTATCATCACACATTTTATCACTTTAAAATACCGTTAAAACATTATATTATTTGTAAAAAAAAATATTTAGCAGAATTTTGAAAATAACTAGTATGACATTTGTGTACGTACGTTCCCATAATTATATTGTGCTATAATTATATATTTTTTTCTAATAATTTGAGTATTTTTTCTGAAGAGAAAAATATTACTTTGGTAAACATAAGAAACTCTCTTCAGATATAAATTTTGAACAAAACTTTAAAGCAATTTTTTATTTAAAAAATCAGTCTTTTGTAAACTTCACTTAATTTTAGGAGTAGATTTAAAATCCTAACTTGTTCTCGTGGCATGACAATGTAACATATATATATCAAGTTTGAATTAAATACATCAAACCTTTTCGGCTGTAGTAGTTGTGAGTTCAGACTAGCACACAAAATTATTGCAAGAAACTTTTTTTTTATGTTTGGCAACACGTAAAGCATAATCTTGAGGTTTGAACATTTTCACTATTACTACATTACTTTATATATATATGATAAACTAAAAATATAATATACATTTTTTCCTGTATCTCTAGCGAGAATATTAATATTTATAAATATAACTCGCTTTTACACTAATTTTGAGTCTTTTAAAATACCCACAGGTAAGTCAACTCAAGTTGTGGAAAGCCCCTTTGGGCGTTAGATGTTCTCCCTTAGTATCATTCTGTTTACATTACCCTCCAAACTCACTCAGCCAACTCTGAAACTAGCATTCATGCATAGTAATGAACCATAAATATGATCACAAGCTGCACTTTGTAAGACAGAGAGAGCTTAGTTTGTGGGCTCGTTCCTCTCGTTACATTATACGGGCGACCAGAGACAAACCAGATGCTTTGTAGTCTTAAGATACGAACTGAGCAACTCCAGTAAATCACGTCACTTACTAATGGCATTTACTTAAATGTATACAAGGCTCGCGCCACAACGTGGGATGGAAGGGGACGCGAGAAAAGGCCGGTGTTGTTTTTTATATCAAAATATATATTTTGTTCAAAATAAATCAATTCTCTCTCCAGTAGAAACATAAGAGTTTAATTTTCTTCCCATGGTGATATCGACAGTTCCTGAATATCTGTCATTAGTATATTATTATTATTATTATTATTATTATTATTATTATTATTATTATTATTATTATTATTATTAGTACCGCATCTTACTACCCGTTCAGGTTATAAGCACTTACGCTAATATGTAATGGTAGGGTGATTGTGAGATGAAATGGAGGGCCTACAGTTTAACGTGGAATCCGAACCACGGTGGAAGGCCTGGCATTCCTCACATTGATAAGATGTCTTGTCAAGAGGTGAAGGAAGGGTTTGGTAATCAGATAAATCTTTGCCGGGACCGAGGATTGAACCCTGGCCGCCAGCATAGAAGTCATTAGTATAGCGGCATTAGATGAGAAACATTATAAATGAAGAAAAAAAGTTGTCATTAAATTTCAGGACACTCTTGTTACATTTTTAACAACTGTTATCACCATGTGAAGAAAATTAAACTCTTATGTTTCTACTGGAACAATACTTTTTTTTTTATTTGGGCCAAAAAGAAGTTTTGCCAGAAAAACTGGAAAAACACCGACTTTTCCTAATATAAGACGACACCCACTTAAGCTCGAAAGGAATGGGCCACTTTCGCATATGAAACTGGCCCAGTCTATTCATGTCTAAAGTAGCCCCGTGGCTTCTTTGGTGCTGACTGACAGCTCACAGCTGACTTCTTACAGTCAACATTTAGGTGTATACCTACATTTTGACTCTCAGAAGTGACAGATGCTAAACACATGTTTATGCAGATCATTTGGTTCGGCGTAGGGATACAAAATTTGGCCTGGTAACTTTTCAAAGCCGTCAGCTGTGAGCTGTCAGTCAGCATCAAAGAAGCCATGGGGCTACTGTAGGTAGGTGTTGTCATGTACGAGTATTTAGTGTAGCGCCCACACTTGAGGCGTGCTTAATCTAAAGGCCAGTTTCATAGTCAAGTTTAGTACGCTTCAAGTGCGGTGCTACACTAAATACAAGACGACACCTACCTAAACTCGAATGGAATGGGCCGTTCTCACATAGGAAACTGGCCCATTCCATTCTGGTTTAGGTAGGCTTACTAAATTTGACTATGAAACTGGCCCTTAGTGGTTAAGGCTCCGCCTGCAACCAGTCGGACGCTCACTCGTAAACTGTTTTTTTTTTTTTGCTACAACAAAAGACTGTCTACAGAAAAATGACGGTAACCGTAATTTCAGCCAATATGACTCCATCATTAAAGTCAAATTAAAGTTATTAAATTATTACTCTTATTAAAATGCAATACCTCTTATTAAATATTAGCAAACTTTTATCCTTGAACAAATAATTATTTTTTTCCTAGCTCTGCTTATTACTACCCGTTTGCTTAGTACGCTCCCAAATAACTAATTGCTTTAGTTGACTACAATATTCAAACCATAATTATTTGTTTCTGATTGGCTGAACGCAAGCCAACGTAACTACATAAACGCAAGAGATGCACGGTGTTCATCTCCTTCCGATATGCGACTGCGCTTGCGTGTGCTATTGTTGACAGTCCAATATTACGTCTCCTACTCCGACAAGCGGGTGCGACAGGGTGGAGACTGGGCAGAAAAGGGTGCTTTCTATACATTACATGAATGAATACCTTAGGCAATATCAATAAAAAAAACATCTTTTCCGGTATCCCCATGGTCTAAGGCGTCACTCTCGTGAGAGACTAGACTCCCGATGACAAGGAGTTCGGGGCTAGAATCCAAATCAGGTGTACTGAGGGTGTTTTCCCCCCAAAATAGCTTAACACACTCCCTCTACACAAATGCGGATACACTTTTTCTAGGTTCAGCATTTCTCATCCCTAGCGTACTTAGTATATATGCGTAGAGCCGGAACAGGTTGTAAAACGCGGTGCTAAAAAAAAAAAATTATTCCATTATGTCAGAAAAAAAAATTGGAAAATTGTTCAATAAGCTCGAAGAACCTTTACGAAAGAATGATACGAATAGGCGAGACAAGTTTTTATTGCACAAATAAATGTACCCGTATCAAAGACTTCAACCATTTTGACACCGGTGAAGCTCCACAAACTGTGTCTCGTGCGAAATCTCTTGTTCAACTCGCCTAACAATGAAAATTGGACTGTATGTATGTGGGTTAGGAGCCTAGTAAATTAGAAATTTACTAACACACTAGTTCTAGGCCCGTTTACAACAGTTTGATTAAAATACTAATCAACCTAACAAAACCTAACCTTCAATTGATAAACGCGTGGAAGGATGTGCTTTGTAACGCAAGAGTTTAAAAAGTGAGAGTGAACTAAATTAGTTCTACTTTTACTAAATAAAATAAAAAAATAAAAAATCTTGCTTCATTAGTTTCTGTGTCGTGGTCTATACTATAGGTTTCAAATATTCAGCTTCCTAGGTAATCTAAGGACTTCTGGAGTGTGTGTAAAGACACACACACACGCACATTATAAAATAATATTAAGTGTAGATCGTGTAAAAAAATTACTATGCCTTCTAATAAAATATACCTATCAAATTATGAAATAAATACTTGGATACTTATCAGATATATAAATTATCTTAAGATGAGTAAAGTGTTGTCAGATTTAAAATTCAAGTATTTCAAAAATAACAATTTAGTCCTATTTCATAAAAAACAATTGAATTTGTCAAAAGTGTAGGTGCTATTATCATCTTAAAATAGTTTGGTATTTCGCTTTCCTCTCATCTAACCCTGGGAGCTTTGTTGGTTCGAAGCCAGGTTGGGTCTAAGTGCCTTAAGCCTAGCTTTGTGAGAAACAGGGGTAAGAATCATTTGGAGTGTATTAAAAGCTTAGTACAATGAACTAAATGCTCTTATTTGTATTAAGAGCCTTCCAAAATAATGTGTAGGTTCTTGTTTGATTAGTTACGCCAGCTCTTTTATATTACGGCGCCCTTTTTTAAAGTTTATTTTCAATCTTGATTAATTTTACTATACGAAGTATCAGTGGTCGCGTGGTTGAGGTTTGAATCCCGGCCAGGTGTACTGAAGATAATTGTTCCCTAAATGGTTTCCCGATCTTCCTTTACGCATAGAAAAGCATAATTTAACTCCTCTCAATTATACCTTTCACTTTCCTAAGTAATTAGTTTAATTTAAAAACTAACATTTGGCTATGTGATCTAATGCCAATTAATGAGATTAATTTTGAGTAAAGGTGCCCGCATTAGCTTGGAGAAATAGTGGGAAAATGGGAGAACTACCCCAAGTGTATTGAGCAGAAATTGTGACTTTGACTTTCCTGTTAACGGGAAGTAGATACAACGCCTTGTGGGCTTCTGGCTCACCGTTGGTGGTCGTGATCATAAAAACAGGAGTATAAAACCACACGTGGAGAGCTCTCGGCTTTTCACCGGCGGTGTACGATACCAGGGTGTCTACCATCCGGGAAAATCGGGAAAAACGGGAATAAGTCGGGAATTTGGTAAATTACAATAAAAATCTGGGAAAATGTGGTTTTACTCAAAATATGAAATATAATAATCACTAAAACAGTAAATAATAATGTTATTCAAATTGTAGTTTTTTTGTTTGTAGCTGTGTAATATATTTCAAAATTCCTAGTAAACAATGTTAATACAAAATTAAAAATATAGTTTATTTAAATTTTAAAACTTATTTTAATTCATAAAAAAAAAGATAGAAACATGAGGGGGGAAGTTGGGGAATTAGAAGGATGTGACACGTTTTAGTTGGAAATTTTAGGGAAATGATCAGGGGAAATCAGGGGAAAAGTCGGGAATGTCATTGGTTAAGTTGAGTAGACACCATGGATACGTAGTTTTAAGGTGAGGCTGTGGGGGACGCGCGAAAAGGTCGGTGTTTTTTGCGGTTATAGCAAAACTTGTTTGGTTAATAGAAATCAAATATTGCTTGGAGACAAACAGAGAGTTTAATTTTATTCACAAGGTGATATCATCAGTTGTTGAATATCTGTAGAGGGTGTCATGGAATTTAATGGCATCTTCTTCTCTTTATTTAAAAAGTTTGTCATTTAATGTTGCTATGTTCATAACATATATTCAACAACTGTTGATATCATCATGGGAATAAATTCCTACTGAAGCAATTTTTTTTTGCCAATAAAAGTTTCGCTATAAAAACTGCAAACCATTTATATGAACGAGAACAAAAAAGGCCTTCCAGTTTTGCCAATAAAGGTATTTTCACATACTTTTCAGGGTTATTTTACATGCCACAATCGGCATGGGACCAATGGCTTCACGTCTTCCCTTCTGAAGGAAGTCGTGCAACGGATTGTTATCGCTCAAGAAAAATCTGTTGACTCTCAATGGTTATAAACCCACGAACATCGGATCCTGAAGCAAGAAATTTACCCCAAGACCACCAATGTTGACGTTTAATATTTTTCTTGGAAGTTAATCCAGCAACAGTAATTTAATACGCCATTCATATACTATGATTACCGAGATGAGTAGAGATGAATATCAGACAGCGATAATATTTAGAACGTGTCAAAATAGTCTTAGAGAAGTTTGGAAAACAATCATATGTTGATTGTTACTATTGAATTTAAGGAAATTCCCGTAATACTTAGAAAATTGAGAAATTATCAACAACATTTGAGCTTACCGCGTCATTATTACACTAAGTTAAGATTTAATATCAATTTAAATTTAAACATTAATTAAAATAATCATTCAAAGTGAAAAAACATAACTAACAAAACAATAGCATTAAATATGTTATATATAAATAGTTATATCAATGTATTACTTTTTATCAAGCATTAAAATACAGCAATTTCTTTTACTTAGTTTATTATCCCCATTTCCCACTTATGGTTCAAAGTACAACAATAATAACATACATGCATATAAAAGCTTTTTTTTTGTAAGCTAGTCAACTGTCCATTGTATTTAAATTTAATGTGTTAGATTTGTTCAAATTTACAAAAAAAATTAATATAAAGATTAGCTTTAGTAAAACTATTGATATATATTATAGTAAGACTAATAGTGAATAATTCAAAAGAGAAAACATTGTAAGTTTCAATTTTTTCTCATCAATGGAGCAGGATGGCTTCTGCTCTCTCACAAACTTAAATATATCCGGTTCGATGGCGGACCATTTTAGTCGTAGGTCATGTTCCACGTTTAGATGCTTAATCTTCTTATTTTTTATTTCTACAAAAGTAGAAAATCTAACCTCACAATTATATGTATATATGATAGTTTTGTAGGATAGTTCAGGATAATAAGATTGCACACTAACTAAAAATAATAATTGAGAAACCTTTCCCCAAGGTTTACTCTCAGCTCCCATTACTGCCATCTGAAGTTACAGTAAGCCCATGGCTTCTTTGGTGCTGACTGACAGCTCACAGCTGACTTCCGACAGTCAAAATTTAGGTATATACCTAAATTTTGACTGTCAGAAGTGACAGCTGCTAAACACATGTTTTTGCAGATAATTTGTTTCGGCGTGGGGATAAATAATTTAGTCTGGTAACTTTTCAAAGCCATCAGCTGTCAGCTGTGAGCTGTCAGTCAGCACCAAAGAAGCCACGGGGCCACTGTAGCTCGATGACCATGTCACACCCATGTGCTAGCAGACCAAATGATTCAACTCGAGAGATAGTTATGATTTGGTTCCTGATCTACTCATTGGCTACATCTGGCGCTTGAAAGAATTCTTTAATATTGTCTTGATGTGATGCATTTTAATGTTCTGCTAGAATGTTTCCACTATTACATAAACAATTTATTCCATCGAAAAGCGCAAAAAAAATCGTCAACTGAAAGGAAATAGTCAACCTCTTGCACCTTATTTCAGACTAGTGGGGAAAGAAAGGCTTATATGTTATCAAGTAAATTGAAAATAAACATTGCGTGCACCCCGCAGTGGGACCAAATCCCCCAAAAGCTGACCAAAAGTCGAAAAATGAGGTTTAGATTCCGAGGACTTGAAGTGGTGGGTTAGTTTGAGTAACAGTCTGAAGGTCGAATTTTAGACTAGAGAGGGTTCTTTTTATCCCTTATACTTGCTATTACATTCCAGTTAAAAGTGACCCTCACTCGAGCAAGACGTGTCGTGTTTGGAGACAAGTTATTAAAAGTTGTATTCAAGAGGAAAACTATAAAAATAAATCAATTTTAAATCTAAAAATTGTTTTGACAGCTAGAAGTAAATATATCATCACGTATTACAAAATTTACAGTAATAATTCATACGATATCAATAAACAAATGATTTATACAAAAATTAACATAAAATTTCAACGACAAATTGTAAAAACGTAGAGAAAAGTTTATGAGTTCTGTAGAGCTCTTCGACCAGACCTACCGTAGGTTGTCGATTCAACTATTATTTGATGAAAACAACCAAAATCTTCTGCTACTAGCTGCTACCATGCTGTCGGTGCAATTTTGTGTAATAAAAAACAAATGTCCGAAGACGCTCGAGTCTAGTAACATATACTTGGTTATAACGGCCTCGGTTATTCCGTCACCTCGGGCGTAGCGTCATTTTTCAGCGGTCTGGTTAGACTGACATCTACCAACTTTATAAAAACCTCTGTTTTAGCGTCATTACCACTCGGTTATAGCTTCAAAAACTTATTATATATCTTACTTTAAATTGTATTTAAGTGTACGTATATGTAAAACAAATACTGAAAAAATTGTCAATTTCTACAGAGGTCTACTTATTAGCAGGCTGGTAGTGTACTGGTCACACAGTGCGCTGGTCTAATAATATACTGAAACATGGTCAGGGAGAGGGTTTCTGGAATCATGGGCGCATCAAGGTCAAAATGAAGCGAGGACTAACCCTCCTTCATTGTCACTGAACTGGCTGGAACTGTCTCTTGTGCGCCTCTTAGATCAAAGCCAAGGTGTTCTGTTCGTGTTTTGTAAGTTCAACGATAGCTTTGGTAGTCATTGTGTGGTCATTACAAGTAGGCCTACATTTTTTATAATCATGGCAAGTTGTAGTACAAAAAGAAAAGTTCTGTCTATTCAAGAGAAATTTCGTGTCGTTAGAGCATGTGAAAGTGGACCGTGAAAGGCTGATGTATGCCGTGAGTTTGGATTAGTGAATTCTACTGTAAATGTCCTACCTTATAAGCTATTAAAAATGTTCTGTTGGTACCTCTTTTATAACGTCACTCTGACGTAACGTAACAATTTGTTTGACCCCTTCGGTGACGCTTTAACCAAGTTCGATTGTATATTAAAAAGTTCAGAAAAGATTTTGCGAGAAAATGTTACCGAGTGAAAAATATGGGAGACACTTTTTTACTCTGACTGCTAGCATCCGATCCATTTATTTCTAGCTTGCGTGAATCACCCCGGAAGGAATTAAATTGTTGCTACCACATGTATTTAATTGCATCAAGTACTAGAGTAAGGAAAGCTCCAGATATCTTACAGTTGAATCAAGGGATTGTGAATCAAATTATTCTTCTGGTGGCGATGCATAAAGTTGTAATGGACGGTATTTTATTAAATACAAACTTATTTTGCACTTTGTCTTTTAATTTCACTTCTTTTTTTCATAAGCAACTACATATTTAATAAGACATTTAATGTTAATCGTTAATAAATAACTAAACATCAAAAAAAGATGTTTTATAATAATTTATATCAAGATATAATTTTGATATCATTCTAATTTTTTTATTGTTATTTAGAATTCTAATTTTAATTAACGATAAGTGAAAGGGACTGAATTGAAATTTTACCCTAAATAAAAAGTTTTTCTTTTATAAGTCGTTAATATTGGAAGCACCATTTTGAGTTTTCAAACTTTGGTTTTGGATTCATAATCAGTGACCCCAAAAACCACCGCCTGAGTTTTACCCAAATTTAACCAATATTTCTACTTTAAGCTACTTTTGGGGAATTTGGCACCAATGTGCGCCCCCGCGAAAATTTTTGAGGGTTTTATGGATTCATTTGCCAAAGTTTAATAGCACACCACACAAAGGGGATCGGGTGAAAGTGGGTTGTCAATCCAACTACACCCTATTTTCAAATATTCATTATCATAATTTCTGTTTGGAGTTTTCTTTTTGAAAGTTTATAGGACGTTAATCACAGTATTTGATTCACTTGCTTCAACTAAAATTGATTCACATTCAATAGCCGGATGCATGTTCTGCTACCAATATTTACACTTAAAACACCACGCTTCACTGAACCACTTCTGAGCCAATGATCGATTTTATCAAATGAAAATTAGATGAATACGTCAATTATTAATTAAACTAGCAAAATTTATGTTAAATAATGTAAAAAAAACACACACCATAATGTAACTAAACACAAGCAGCAAACAACACTGTTGACAGCAGATCCGTAAATTGGTCGAAACTTGATTGGTGGTGGTGATAGCTCAGCTCAGCAGTCTCCGCTTGTGGCTTTGGTGTCAACTGTCATAGTTGCGACAAAGGCAGGCCTACTTAGAAGGCACTGACGCATTGGGTACGATTAGAAAATAAACAGTGTTTACCTAACGTGAATAGTCAAGCACTAATAATATTGTGGTACGCTTCGTCTATCCCGAAAGAAAGTACTCTTACCTTTACGATATAGGCTATGATCCTATGTCATAAGATACACCATAGTGTAATTCGTCAAGGTGATACTGCTCTATTTCAGAGTAAGTGGAGTATACATGTATGACCCCACATATACTTGTATTCACTTGTAGGTAAAAACTTGCAATACTTATAAAATGTTACAATAGCTAGTATGTGTAAAGTTGTAATAATTTTTTAAGGCCCTTGGCCCTGATGAGTGCAGGTCTAAAACTTATTTTATGGAATGGTGGGTGGGAGAGTTAAAGGCGTGCCGTGGCTTCACAACTGAACCAGTATCCTTCCTTGCCAACAAGAAAAGATGGATCACGGAAACTGTAGATGGAGCTAGCTACCGGACAGGTCTTGCGGAAAAATCATACTTTTGAAAATATCAGTTTTCTTGAGAACGATTGAAATTTTTATGTTAATTTTTTCAACACCCCTTTTAAGATAATGCATCGATGTTTATTAATTGTTAGAGTTTCTTATTTTTTGTTATGAAGCCGGCAATTTTCTATTGAAAAATGTCAATTTTATCGATATTAGATCACTTAAAATTATAGAGGAAGTGTGTATATAAAAAGTAAAACTTAATCAACATGCGTCTATTATTTAACCAACCGTTAAAAAAATTGCAAAACAATAAAAACTCTTGAAGATAACCGTTTGTTTCCACGCCAAATGAAAAGGGCCAATCGCCTTAAATTAAACCTAGTACAGTAGGGTAGTACGTTTCTAGATCTACCACAGTTAAATGAAACCACGGATAGTACCGAACTATTATATAACGTTATATTCATGTAACATACATAAATACGGTTATGTTTAATTGATAAATTATTCACAGTAAGACATTACCAACATTAAATAAATAAATAACGTGTACTGTACATTGCACTGTAGCCTACTTACTATTCTCAATTCTTGTTGTTGGTACGATCAGATGATAATGATGATGACGGTGATGATGATGATGATGATGATGATGACGGTGATATGATAGCACAATGCCCACGAAGAGGAGATGGAGTGGACTGATGGTGTAGGCATTGTGAATTATAAACTATTTTAATCTTTAATTGAAAATAAATAAAATTGGTCAGCGGATACGGGGGCCCTACTTTAATACCTTTAACCATTAATTTGGTCGAATCCTAATCCTTTAGCCATACATAAGACATTTTTGATTACTTGTGATTTTTGTAAAAAAAAAATCCAGCCTATAAAGTTTCAAATATTGTGTTATATATAGCTTTCTAGCTTGATAGCTACATCAAGACCCGGAACTTATGATCATTAGGGATGATCTATTTACTAACGGATGTCATTAGCTTGTAAGGGGATTCAGATTGGAACTACTTTTTGCAGAATGATGTTGACCTAAATTTGGTTATATGGTAATCCACTTTTACCTTCGCTACTTATATTAGGATATTTATTATCATTTGTGCATATATATATATACATATACACATACACCAGGAGAGGCATTTAAGTTGAAACACCAGAATATTCCTAAAACGAAGCATTTTAGAAAAAAATTGTTTCGAACAAAAGTTTTTTGCTGTTGAGAGGAGGAAAGAGAACAACACTAGTTGTTTTTGATTTGGTGGGATGTCTTCAAAGCTATTTCAAGGTAAACTTTTTTTTAACTGAAACTCTTTAATTTTTTGACGGAATTTTACTCTTCTGACACACACACACACACACACACACACACACACAAAATATACAAATTGTATCAAGCGTTACCAACAACTCCAGAAAAGATGAAATAGTACATTATAAATGCTTGCAGAAATATTGATAGAGAAACTTTACTAACTTGCTCATAAATCTTTTATAACGTGAATTGAAAAGCGTATCGAGGTTAGCGGACTCCAAAGGAACATTCTAGAAACTTGCTACCTCCACTCACCAATTTTACACCAATCTACCCCTCCTTGGCCCCTGGTGTAATGACCTGGCCGCTTGGGGCGATCGTCCAATTTAGAAGGATAGCTGGTTCTCTCCACCGACACAAAGCGATAAACTTTCTATCTTAACCAAGCAATCAACAAAGTTGTGCCGCTCATGGCTCCCCTACCCCTTCTTATGAGCCACACCCACAGTCACCTTACACATTTATACTGTCAATAGTTTTTAGAAAATATATACTTTACGATGAATTGTACCTATCACTCTGAAGGATAGAAATGTTACAACTATTTTCACATATTCATACGTCAGGTCGTTTTATTTGAAGCTGACACGTTTGGTAGATATTAACAATACTTATAAAGTAACTTGACAGAAAAAGTTTTAATATTCGAAAAGGCTTTTCCTATAAAGTTCGGACTCAAGTTTATCAAGAAATATAGTGGTCTTAACTTGACTTGATTACACCATTGTCTCATCTTTTAGCCGTAGGTGACCCGGCGGTCTAGGGGTAAGGTGTCAAACTTCTGTGCTGGCGGCCGGGGTTCAATCCTCGGTCCCGACACATATTTATCTGATTACCAAACCCTTCCTTCACCTCCGACAAGACATCTTGTGAATGTGGGGAATGCCAGGCCTCCACCGTGGTTCGGATTCCACGTTAAACTGTAGGTCCTCCATTTCATCTCACAATCACCCTACCATTACACATTAGCGTAAGTGCGTATAACCCGAACGGGTAGTAAGACGCGGTGCTAATAATAATAATAATAATATGTTGAATGTTANTTACACATTAGCGTAAGTGTGTATAACCCGAATGGGTAGTAAGACGCGGTGCTAATAATAATAATAATAATAATAATAATAATAATCTTTTAGCTAGCTACACGATAGAGTACTCAAATAAGATAAGCTGGCTACATTTCAGAGTAAACGAAGGGCACATTGTAGACCCATGTAAAATCGATGATGGTGCCACACAATACCCACGTGACGACATCGAGATGAAAGCGTCAAGGCGCCCTCCGAGGGAGAACAATACAATATGATGTCTACCCAAAGGGGTGGAGGGGGGTTGCGATACGGGCGTTAGACGCGAATCGTGTACGGGAACCGCTGCGCTCACTTGTTCCAGATCAAACAAAATCTCCAATAGTAGAGGTGAGGAGGTACATAGTTTAAACTCTACCTCATGGTGTAAACAACGGTTATGTTGGGTCTCGTCGCTCTCGAATGCCTGGGAGTTCGCAACACACTCAATCTTTCGTCATTTTCTTGTTTGAAAACGAGCCACACGCGCCTGGTGGAGTGATGACGATAGTGAAGATCTTTCGGTTCATCAGATGCTCTCCCTGGGAATTGTTGGATCACCTACGTACTATGTACACGTAGAATAAATGCTATTAAAATGTACACTTTATTATAACTACAGGCAGATAAAACAGGGAAAACCTGGAAAAGTCAGGTAATTGTTTTATGTAAGGGAAAAGCGGTAAATGTCTGGGAATATAATCAAAAATAAGGAAAAGTCGGGGAATTTAAATACTCGACTAATTCTGCACCTAAACCTTTAAACAAATTTGAGAGACTTTGTTTCTCGATGTTAACAAAATGCAGTTTCTCACACACACACACACACACACACACACAGTGTTCGGAAACTCAACACCAAAACTGCACATATCGTTTGTTCCAACCAAAAATAATACAAAAAGATTCCTGTACATTAACACACAGAAAACTATGCTAAAACCATTAAATTGTGTTCACAGTTTCGGCGTGCAGCGCCGGTAAAGCAGAGCTGTGCAAGCATGCGTGTACAACAAGTTACATAGGAATTAGGCGTGCGGCATGCACATGTAATAATGGCAAGCACTTTCTGTTACGTAGGGCTGTTATTAATGACACTCATAACGTATTCCCATTTCTAGAAGGACTGGTGTGCTGTTTATTATTAATTGTGTTGTGTTCTGCTGCCGTGCTCCAAGATGTCGGGGTGTGTAGTGTCACGTGTCTAACTCCTATGCAACCTGTTGTACACGCATGCTTGCACATTTTTGCTCTCCCGGCGCTGTACACAGAAACTTTGAACTCAATTTAATGGTATTAGCATAGTTTGCTGGATGTAAGTGTAGAGGGATTTTGTATTAGTTTTTGTCCAAACAAACTATATGTGCAGTTGGACGTTGAGTTTCAGAACACCCTGTATATGGCAGTCAAACAATACCGTACTTTAACTTATAAGTATGTTGGTGTTTTAGTAGCTGTTAGGATTGTTTTTTGAAAATATTTTATAAATGTCCAGAAAAATTGTCATTCGAAAATAAAAACTGCAAGAAGGTGGAGTCAATAACTTTTTTAAATGTCGATTGGAAAACATGGAAAAGTCAGGAAGTTTTGTTATAAATTTTGTATCCACCCTGTTTTATTAAAAGATATTTCTAAAAATACACTTACATAGAATTCTCAACTTCATCACAATGTAATAATTTATTACGATTTAATATGAAGATTATGAAATGCGAAGATATATAACCTACTGGTATAACCATTTCCTCTGATTAACACCCACAATCTAATTTACATATGAAGAACCTTATATGACAGAAACTACTCTCACGTATTCATACGTCAGTTCATGAGATCTGCAGCTGTCACTTTTGGTAGATATCATTAATACATATAAATTAATAATAGCAAAATATTAACATATTATCAATTTTGGCGGCAAAAAAAAGTTTTTCAATTTTTTGAATACCCTACCCGCCTCGGTGGCGTAGTTGGCTAACGCGCTAGTCGTGTTGAGCTCGATTTCCGAGGACGGGGAGATCGAGGTTTGAATCTCGGTCGGATGAACTGGGGGTGGGTTTTTCCTAAATGGTTTTCCACTCTCCCTCCAGGAAAATACGGGTTCACTTTCTCTAATTCAACCTTCCCAATTCCTAACTTATTAACGTAATTAGTACTTAAAGCGTATAACCCGAACGGGTAGTAAGACGTGGTGCTAAATAATAGTAATAATAATAATTGAATACCCTTTTTATGTAAATTGGTATGTAGACACCCGACCCACTGGAAGCGCAGTCTAAAGCACAAACTTTCAATAAACTTGGTCACCTTTGATGTGAAGAGGTTGAGGCCAAAGTAACTTCTTCATCCCCATAGCTCATGTGACGTTGGTAATAGCCATTGTGTCGAAGTACTGATTTAACCAATAACACAGGTTTTTAGCACAAAGTCTTACTACCCACTTAGGTTATACCTAATGTACTAATTACGCCAATGGGCTAGGGGTGAGGTAGGTTGAATTTAAAGGATGTTTACTCACATTTGCAGGGGGAGAGAAAGAGAGAAGAAAACCATTTAAGAAAAGCACCTCAGTACACCCGACCGGTATCGAACCATGATCTCCCCGTCTTCGGCAGTCTAGTCTTCTCTTGCGAGAGTAGGGCCTTAGACCATGCGGCCACCTAAACGGGTAACACGATTGATTTAATTATAAACTGCAGCGCTATCGGAGATGAGAAGCTACTTTATGGATATTAACCAAAAGGGTAGTTGGATCGTCATAGGAAGAAACGTTTAGGAAATATAAAACATATGAGTGGTAGAAAACATTGACGAACGATCAATTTGATTAGTCCGCTTTCACAGACACATATCACATGACGCATTGCAACATGACACATGTGATGGAACACTTGATAGCAAACCAAACCGGGAGGTGCATGCCACAGAGCTGCCCGTACACATCATGTGCCACATTGTTCCATGTTTGACGCGCAGAAAGCATTCAGTTTTTGCTCAGTCGGCAATTTGTGCGGAACTTTCTGACAACTCGGTACACCATGCGGGCCGGCCAATAAGCTAACAATGGCTTTGTTTGGGTTGTTTGAATACTCCCTGGAAGATATAATCACACGCGGAAGGATTAATCTGAGACCACAGACAAGACCAGACCCACAGCCTCCAGGTTAAAGTGACTGCACCCATTGGGAGAGCTTGAGTCCTTCAACACCGGAATTGCTAGGTACCCGCAGTCCGAAGTGAAAACATCGCTACCAAGCAAGAATTTAAAAATGGTTTAAATATGGTTTTAATAGAGAACAGTGTCGATTAACTGGCTTTTTTTTATAAAGGTAGGTTCAGGTAGCGGCCTCTCCCTTATTCCCATGGACCAACTCTCCAAACGAGCTTACTCAGACTGAAAATTACAAAGAAAGCATAGAATACAATCGTCCTTTCTTTGTTCAAGTGAATGTTTGCACATTGCCTAGTTGTAAACAATCTTCAAATAGTTACTTGTCTGGAAAGGTTTGTTCATTGAAAGGGAATGAAAGGGTCAGTTGAGGGGGACGATTGCTGGTACATGAACTATTGTGTTCAGACCACCACTCCTTTACAATGAACAGTTTTAAGCACTCCCAGTGCCCAAGGCCTCAACCTGGTTGAAGGAGTGCGGAGAAACTACCGCAATCTTGAGTGCCTGGTGTGTATACCTTACCTTTGTCCAAGACACATGTGGTAGAAAAGCTGTGAAAGGAAATACCACGAGAAGTGAAGGAGTAACTAAAATAAAATAACAGTGAAAACGATTGGATTCTGCCACGTGACATATCTGAACGTTCATGTTGCCGTGTCTGATCTGTATGTTTAATGAAATATGTTGCATGTTGCATGCAACATCTGGTCTGAAAGCTCTCTTGTAGTTGTAAAAATTGACACACCCCGTCAATAGTATCACTTGTAGATAACGCTGTGGCGTATGATTGCATTGAATTAGAAACAGTAACGTTTAGAAGTGAAAGATAAAGGTTATCTATTGGTGATCATGCAGACCCAGGATGAGTAAGCTGGTTGTCAACAACCACAAGTGGCGAATTGCCAATAAAAAGTTTGGCAAATTTGAACACAGTAAAATTAAACTTTTTCCTTGCGGCGTGTGTTGATTGTAGCTTAATATTTCCCGCATATTATTGGAAGAACTCCGTATCTGCATTGAGTTAAAATATTCAGCCAGCGTTTCTGCAACTTTTCAGACAAAGTTATGGTAAAACTTCCCATTAAATTATCTTAAATTTTCAATCTGAACAATTTTCATCATTAGTTTCTGAGGCAGTTTCAACAGAGTTGCCAAAGAGAACATGTTTTGATTAAAATTGTTCAAACAGTGTGTTGTTTTAAATGTTCGATTGAGTAACCTATGCTCTCAATTTTTACATGGTGTGGCGAATGTAACACTTCACTCGCCACGCATGCACCTGTGGCTACATTGGGAAATTTGTTGACAACCTCTGATATAGGTCCGCATACCGGAGCGCTGATTCGCATTGCAGATGCACATAAATCCTACATTGCCTTAAGCAGTTATTTTGTTCTTTCAAAATATGTTTAGTGCCAAAATTGATGATAAAAATATCAACATGCCCTTTTGGATTATTTTTTTAGATTTTATAGTTAAAAAAAAATTATCTACAAAAATTAAAAATTGCTAATTTTAATTGATGATCAACCCGAAATATCGCACCTCTGAGTTAAAGGTGATAAACATAGATAGACCTAACCATCCTAAAATAAAGTTATATTTGACATGGTCGCAACAGTAAAGTCAAATACGGTTAAATTTTGTGGGAATAGGGATTGGGACACAAACCCCTAATCATCGCAGTTCAAGAACTTTTATGAATAGTAAATGCTGATGTCTAAGGAAGAGATAGGAGTAACAAATAGCAGCAAGTTTGCAAGTGAGAGAAGGAGAGTGGTGGAAGGACAGAGAGAGATGGAGACATTTTACTAAATGGACCTGGCCACGGGCTGGAAACAGTTTGTATCTCAGAGCAAAGCCAACGTAAGTCATAATACTATCATTTTTCAGGAGTAGGCAAAAACTAAAGTTAAATCACGTCTACCATAATTTTAGTTACTTTTTACTTTTTTAGTTCAAATTTTACTTAACAATGTTTTTTAATGTTCTAATTAAAGGAGTATTGTTGGAACTGTGGTATGTCCATCAGACCCCAGGATAATGGACTCAAGTGTTTTAAGCTCTAAAATTTACACAATGTTTTGGACTTACGGCTGTTTATTTTACAATAACCCAATTAGTAATATTACAGTAATAAAATATATTATTTCCTTTTTACATTTTTTTTGCCTAGGTAACAATCACATCCTAATAGAAAATACATTAAAGTATAATATTATTCATCACAGTCTTTAATCTATATCAACATAATAATATGCACACGAGCACTATTTGTCATTACTAGGAAAAATCTTCTACCTGCTCTCTATATGGAATATTTATATGATTCAGTTGATATTATTCTTGAACCCATTGAAGACTTGTTATCAAATCATTGTACTTTAAATTGGTTGCGGGAGTCCATTGTTGTCTCAGCTGTGAGAGAGTTGATGGAAGTATAAGAGATTTCCGTGAATATCTTCTGAGAACAACCAAAGAAAACTCACCATTGAATGTGATTTTGAGAATTAATTCTTTGGAAAATCCCTTTTCAGTTGCGGCCAAAGAGCTGATGATATCATAAAGGGGGTGCCATCCACTGCTTATTTTTCTTGTTACAACTGGTAGAGAGGCTGTATCCCTCGAGGAGAGGTCCTGTAATTTAATGCACTTAACTATGAAGGGATCCTTCTTACACCGTTGTATAAAGTTGGTCCAACCATTATAAGTGACTATCGTTATCGTTGAAAGATGTTTCGATGCTATCTCTATTATGCTGTATTCTCCATCAACCTCTATGTGTGTATGATCTCTTAGAATAAAATTGTGGTTGACTTCTTTTAGGTTAGGAAAGCTGTTTAGTAACCACATATACATCACGATCATAATTAGATTCCAGTTTTTCTCACAGCGGTTTATCTGTCCAAATTATTAATACCTATACATCACACTCTATAAATAGTCTCAGCTGCCCATTTTAAAAGTCATGAAGACATTTCATTTCCCAACGACCCCCTTACACTTCATCTCACAACATGCACCAAGATTCTCATGATGTGGGTTCTTGAATTGTGTAATTCAGTGTCCAGAGTTTCCTTAGAAAAAAACTTTGGGAGTTAGTTGGATAAGGTGTTGGCAAGAATTTCTGAAAGTCATGCATGATTATTTTGTATTTACTATCCATTACAGATTGCTCCTTGTCTTCTCGTTTAGGATCATATCACATGTTGGCATCTGCTTTGTGGCTTACTTTCTCATGCTCGATTAATTTTTTCTCCTCTTCTGTAAAAGTACCTTGAAGCTGGCGTCAGTATTTTTTTACAAAGATCACAGGTATGAGGTATCACTATCTGGTAAATGGAACGAAAAATTGGATTCTTCATTTAGTACTTTTCTGACCAACCATTCTTTTGCTTCTTTCACTCCCAATATATTCCAATCTTCAACATACAATCTATACATTTTGGAAATATTTAAATAGAATAATGATTTTCATATGAAGGATACTTTCTTATAGAAGCTCTACTTGTATGCACATTGGAATCATCATGGTCGTTTTTATTGGAAGAATTCAAAGTAAGGAGTGGAAAATATGAGTGATAATCATAATTCATTTTTGTTCCATCAATAAGCTAGTTCTTTATCACTCTAAAACATGTCATTAAATCTAACATTCAGCTCAATATAATTAAGCCGAGATACACTATAAACATATTGTTTAACAAAATGACAATGAAACAATATATTAAATTAATGGGGTTATAATACTTCAACCTGTTGTCTTTAAGATATGATCCAGTAATGCCACCCTATTTTGAAAGTAGTTCGCAATAAATGATAGATTTTTTATGGATAAAAATTTGCTATTTTCAATTTTTCAAAATATTATTCAAATAAAAATAACAAAAATAAACTTACATATACTAATATAAACATTATCTTGCAAGTCTTTCTAAAATAAATTGACTTTGAACTTAGGAAGGATTAATGAATAATTTACTCAAAGCTAAAACCACGTAAGTGGACTTGCGCTTTCTATATTTTAAAATGCTTCCGAACTAAATAGCAACAAGTGTACTTGCACTAATTTAGCTCTCACATTGTGTAGCACTTACTGCATTACAACTCTACTTATATTGGTTAAAAATATTTTTTACGACTTGAGACATTCCAATCCAATGTAAATGAGTGTGGGGAGTTAAAGTCCGCAAAAATCTCATTTTGAGCAAAATTGGACTTAAGTTGTATTTATCTCTTATAATGATGGTTCATGATTATAAATACCTCTAAAATATATTTTAATTTATTTTTGTAGTAACAAAGGGCAGAATTTTAAATAAATTAACTGCTATGGATTATATTTGTTTGCGTTTATAGAAGGTAGTTCAAATATAAAATAACTCCTTTTCTAAATTTATACACTTCGTTTTGGTTCGTGAATAAAAGCTTTAAAATATTAAGTACAATTTTTTAAAATAAATTCAAGAATAATTATAACTATTTTCACAAAGATTTCGATTCATAAATTACTTGTGGTTAATTACATTTTTAAAAGTTAAGCCCACCACAGAAATTAATTTTACTAGGATAGTTTTAGCTTTTGCTTAAATATTAATGATAATTACTTAAAATATATGTTATTTTATCATAGGTTTTATGACGTGGTCAATACCATCTCTAGAGAGTTCACCAATCTGAGGTCCAGGCCAGGTCGAAGTTACTTAGTTCTGACGCGGTGCGAAATTGGTGTTGTACGAAGGATTCTAAACTATCTATAAATGTGGTCTCAGGTGTTAGTAACACTTCTAAACTCCATATTTTTGGTATCTAGTGTTATTAACCCTTCTTCATTCTTTAATTATGTTATCTGGTATTAGTAACCCTTCTAAATCATCTTTTAGTGTGGTCTCTGGTGTTAGTAACCCTTATAAATATTCTATAGGTATGGTCATTGGTGTTAGTAACCCTTCTGAATTATCTATAGGTATGGTCATTGGTGTTAGTAACCCTTCTGAATTATCATATAGGTATGGTTATGGGTGTTAATAACCTTTCTGAATTATCTATAGGTATGGTTATGGGTGTTAATAACCTTTCTGAATTATCTATAGGTATGGTCGTTGGTGTTAGTAACCTTTCTGAGTTCTATGTGGTATCTAGTGTTAGTAACCCTTCTAAATCATCTTTTAGTGTGGTCTCTGGTGTTAATAACCCTAATCAATATTGTGTTAAGAACCTAAAAAATAAGAATCTACAAAAAGAATGGCGGTTACTAGTTAAACATATTTTCTTGTTTAATTTTTGATATTGTTAAAACTGTAAACAGGGCAGTATTTTTTTAATCTAAAGTTTTATGAGAAGGAGGGTTTTAATCTTCTAGGTCCCCTACGCTCTCAGCTACGGCCTCGCCCTTAATACACCCGGTTGGGATTTGAGCCCCGACTTCCGTGCCACCAGCAAACCAGACTATACGAGCTTGACGTTTAGTCTGCTCGCCCATCGATACGTGTCATACTTTTATTGAGTGTTAAACAGATACAGTTAGGATCCTAGGGCTACATTTTGTTAGAAAAATATACTCTAAAACCACATATTATTTAATTTTATCGACTAGAAAATATGTAAAGTTGTTTTAAGGTGTTGATTATAATAAGTTAATTCTAACTAAAGATAAAATATTATGAAGATTAACTCGCTGCTCCCTACATCATCATTATGTGTGCGACAGCTCCCCACATTTACCTATCCTGGGCCAAATCTTCCACGCCTTTGGACCTTTTTCTGCCAACACCATCCACTATCTGATTCGTATACCTATTCTAATCTTGGTCTCCTTCTTGAATTTCTCCCTTCGACATCTCCTTCTATAATTATCTTCGTCAAACTATCATGTCTCAGAATATGTCTCTTCTTTGATGAATACCTTTCCAAAGTTTCCTTTCGTCATTTGATTTTATTAGAACTTCTGTATTTTATACCTTTCTCTATCAGTTGCGTCAATGATCCATGCTTCACATCCGTAAGGCACGACACTCCAAACATATGCCTTAAGGAAACTTTTACTGATTTCCAAATGTATATGTTAGTTGAGGTTAGTAATGTTGCCAACCCGCTTCGGTGTCCGCGTGGTCTAACGCGTTACTCTCGTGTTGGACTAGACTGCCGAAGACGGGGAGATCGGAGTTCGATCCCGATCGAGTGCACTGAGGTTGGTTTTTTGCTCTCCCTGCATGCAAATGCGGGTGCATTTCCTCTAAAATAAGCCTTTTAATCCATAAAAACCATTAGTGTAATTAGCGCATAACCGTATAACTCTAATGGGTAGTAAAACGCGGCGCTAAATAATAAAAAAAAAGACGTAGTGTCATCTTGTTATGAAAAGTTTTATTTTCCTGATTTATTCTACTTAAATATCTGTCTTGCTTCTGTTATCTTCAGTTATTTTACTTCTTAGGTAGCAGAACTTCATTACTTACTTGCTCTAGCCTTACTTATTCTAATTTTATGTTAATTTGACCGACTTCTCCTCACTGCACTTCATGACTTTTGGTTTCTTTTGGTTGATTTTCATATTATAACTAATTTTCCCATTCTTTTCAGTAGTTTTTTACTATCCTGTTCCCACTCAGCGCAGACAGCAATGTCAAAACAAAATTAGGATATAACTATGAGGAAAGAAACTTATCTTGTATTTGGAAATGACTGATATTTTTGAGAGAAAAACAACAACTTTACATCAAAAGTATAGATGATATAATATATCATCTAATTTTGTATGTAAGGGTAGATTAGTTATGTAACTAATCTAACCTAATCTTTTCAATTTTTTATTACGATCTTTCAATAAATGTTATAGATTAATTATGTGACTAATCTAACCTAGTCTCAGTAATCAAAAAGTGAAACGATTTATGTAATTAATCTAACCTAAACTTTTAACTTTTTGATTATTATATCTTTCGAATAATGTTATAGATTAATTATTTACTTAATTATGTAATTAATGCAACTAATGTTAATTATGTGATTAATCTAGCTTAATCTTTTCACTTTTTGATTACTATTTCTTTCGATAAATGTTTTAGACTTGCATAGTAAATTGTATTTTAATATAACTTTTGTTGAAAGTTCTATAAAATTTCAATATGTCTTGTTGTTGCTAATGCTACATATTTAAAGTGTTAAATGTTACTATTTTAATTATCAACTTTAATCAATTGTACTCTTTATAAATTATTGTGTCTAACCTTAAATTGCAATATATATTAATCATATATTGTACCCCGTCACACTGTCTCAGCTGATGGATAAGAGCCCCGCGTTGTGCGCCATTTTTGTAACTAGTCAGCACAGGCCACCATCTGCGTTGTTTTGGTTACTAGCCCCACGTTATGGCGCCAATTTTGTAACTAGTTGGCACAGCCATCAGCTGTTGTGGAGACGTCCCACGCTGATGACGCCAATTTTGTACCCAGTCGGCACAGCCATCAGCTGATTTGATGATGGCCTCGCGTTGTCATCTTCTTCTTAGGTTCGTTGTCCACGGCAGTCAGTTTCGGTAGAGCATCTCGGGGTTATATATATAATGGTGGGGGTAGAGGTACACAGCTCAAAAAAAGATTATTATTTAGCGTCGCATTTAAATTTGAAGTTTATTTTAAAGAAATATTTTACATGATATCATCACAGATGCTTAATTTAGAAAAATATATTATTTAGCCACCTAGTCTCCCTCTACTTTCCCCCATCTCGAGACTGTCTCTACACGTTAGGATAAGTTTACAAATAGTACGTGATCCTAACTCTTTACGTGCTTAACGGCTAGTGCTACTTCGCGTACTCCTCGGCTAACCGCTCTGTATCCGCCTCTACCCTTCGCGTGCTAATAGACAAGTATCAGTTTCTACTCTTCGCGTACTAAACAGCTAGTGGTCCGCGTCTGACGCTTTCCTCACAGATAAGGTAAAACACCGACGCTAAACCAAATGCACTGATTGGCCAGTAGTCCGCGCCAAAACCTCCCTCTCCCGTGAAAAGCTGCACGTGCAAGAGCAGGTGCGTCCCCCAGCTTCCGGGTAAAGCTATTTATACATGGCACGAGGCATAAAATGAAAAGTAAAACTAATAAATTTTGATGACTCGAATATTCCAACAAAGACTTTAAATAATGAAAAACTATTAGATTATAAATTTAAAGGCCTGAAAATGAAGTAAATGAATTGAAATTTGAAACATATATTGCTTACAACTTTGGTTATGATTTACATAACTTATAATTACCATAAAACCCCACACTTTCTTATAATTAACCATTTGATAGTAATAAAGATAATTAAATTAGGCCTAGATGAATGGAAAAGAACAATGTATTTATCAGTTTAGTACTCTCAGTAGCTTGAGTGTATTAATATGTAAACTAAAGGAAAAACTAATATAATTTTATAAATGAAAGTTGAGAGCTAAGGGTCTAAAACCCTGACCACTTTACAATATATACAAGTGTTATATGTTAGACCAAACTACATGTCAACTTTCAACAGTTTTTTATTTTTATAATTTTTGTTTCAAATTGTAAATATAAACTTATAGGTTTATTATCAAGTTCTATTCTTTTTGACAAATTTATTTACAATAAATAAATAAATTATAATTTACTAATTTATTCGATCTTATATATCATCTTATCTTTCGACGTAAAGTTTTGTTTACAAAAATATCAAACTATCTCCAAATATAACATAAGTTTATTTCTTTATTTTTGTAATTTATTCTCTCCATACAATAATTAACTATGGATTTTATTAAAAATAAGAAAAAGCTATTTTTTGGAATAATTTAAGAGAATAATGTTCCCTTTGTTTATTCTGAAAGGTAGCCAGCCTACCTTGCTTGGTCCCACTATTGTGTAGCTTACAGTAGGTCCATGGTGTGGTCGGTCAAGGTAAGACTATATACATTTCAGGGTATACGTTGTGTACATCCTAATATTTTTAATTTCTAATCAAAACACTTATGTACAAAGTTTTTTTTTTTTTTAAAAGGTTTCGAACTTGAAAAGAATCAAGAATTACTCTTCTGTTTTAGATGTTCCAAATATTCTTTTAGTCTACATTTGTGATGCCATACATTTGTAATGCTTGTCTATACAAAGTTACAAATGGTTGTTTAATTCAAACACCGAACATAATAAAATAAAAGCACTGTTTGAACTAGGCGAATGGGCCAAGAATTCACAGCAGTCTCTAACCATTGTGCCGATTGTTTGTTGTTTTTAAACATTCCCGTGTTCTACATTGTTGTTACTCTTTCTCTATTTACCAATGTGATCTCTATGCAACGCGCGCTTGCCTGTGATCTCGACGTGATCTTCATACCTAAACCATGTTTAGTTCGACTTGGTTTTAGTTTATTGTGCGGAGGAATCAAGTGTTTAATGGCATTGTGTTTAGTATAGGACCTCCACAGTAGGAAAGGTGGTATCTGACAGCAAAGGAAAAGTTCATTCGCCAAACTATACGATCTGCAAGACCATATGTTGATTTTTTGTTACTTTTGGCAGTCAAAACTTTCATACAAACCATTTGTTTTTAATTATCAACTGTGTAAACATTATTGAAACAAAGAGTTATGAAAATAGCCTTTCGGATGTTTCTTATTAATTGTGGAAACGGTGTAGGTGGTTCACTTAAAAAAATATTTTCAAACGAGAGCTTCTAAAATGCAGCGTGCTCTTCTGAAATCAAGATGGCGAATCAGCTGAAACAAGGATGGTTATTAATTAACGATATACCAACCGTACGCTGTTTACCAAAAAAGTTTCATTTTGAAACTAATATTTTGTTTGTTTGTAAGGGTTTTATTTATAATTTCATAAACATATATATATATGAATAAAAACACGAGAAACATAAAGGGACAAACGGATGACACCAGCCCCGAAGGGCTCTCGACAACACACACGACATCTAATATTTTGTATGGCTCTCTCTCTAAGCTATAAAAAAAATTGTAGCCAGTTATGACAAGATACAAGTGTAGATATAATAGTTTTAACTAATCATTTCATGTACTATAATATCTCTTGTATGCCACAACCGAAAATAAAACTGTCTTATTAATATATTTTGTTCTTTCAAAAAGTTACGAAAACGCCAATTACCCAGTAATCCTTAGGGAAGTAAATAAAAAAGAAGCAACGGCTACACTAAGCCGGTCCGCACCGCACAAGCGCGGATGAATCGTCGAGAGAGAATTCTTCCGCAATTTTGCGGTGCGGACCAGCGTAGCGTAGCCACTCGCTCCCCAATATCATGTACGTCGGACATCTCCGTAAATGTTCGGTAGTTCCCGAACTGTGTTGTCATACCGACCGCGAAACAGGGCATATTTGATCGTTGCGGTGGGCTATTAAGTTTTTCTGCATTTTATTATTTTAAAATAAAATGCGTTTTAAAGAGATGGATGACAAGATACTTATCATTTATGGACAAAAGTACAAAAAAAACTATGACCAATCAGATTCGGGGTATATGAACAATGTGCGGAGATTAAACATTTGGGAAGAAATAGGTGGGGGGG
>CABFVX010004700.1:0-10747 GCA_902151425.1 Timema shepardi
ACACTGAGGGAATGAGATCTACGGTTCACAGTACTACTAGTAAGACTAGTAACGATAATAACACTGAGGGAGTGAGATCTACTGTTCTCAAACTACTAGTAAGACTAGTAACGATAATAACACTGAGGGAGTGAGATATACTGTTCAAAAAACTACTAGTAAGACTATTAATGATAATAACATGGAAGGAGTGAGGCCTACTGTTCACAAAACTACTAGTAAGACTAGTAACGATAATAACACTGAGGTAGTGAGATCTACTGTTCACAGTACTACTAGTAAGACTAGTAACGATAATAACATGGAAGGAGTAGGTCTATTGTTCACAGAACTACAAGTAATACTGTAGTAACGATATTAAAATTGAGTGAATAAGGTATACTGCTCACAAAACTACAGCTATCTAAGGACGTATGGTACCTATTATAAGCAAACAGAACTAAGAGAATGAAGGTTATAGGACTTTACCAGAACTCACCAGGACAATTGTTGTTGAAATAAAAACCATTTCAAACTATCAAGGCTTGCACCCCTGTCTATCGGGTCTGAGTCAACAATTTTAGCCTACGTACCTCTGGCCTATACAGTGCTTTCTAAACTGGGGGTCGTGGTATATTACGGATAGGATCGCAACACTTGTTGGGGTTGACGCTTTATGTTTACTTTTTTAAAAGTGATTATAATGGTCACAGGAATGTGCAAAATTTTAATAGAAATGTGAGCGGTTAAAATGATTAAAAAAACACATGTGAAGTTGATGTTTATGTTCCTTTTGGTTACTCAACTGACAGTTGCTCGTTGACTTCATTTGCTGTAGCATTCGCGTGTTCAGGCAAGGGGTGCTACTAGCTCAATTTGTGCCATACTCACTGGGATTGTTGATTTTCTTATAGCACATCTTATCCAAATTTGTATATTTATTTGATAAGCAATTAACAGTAACTATATCAAGCATGTGAACTTTACGTCACATTCATTTGGTTTGTCAGTAATGAGGTCAGGATACAAAGTCCGACCAGGGGATGACTCGCCCTAAACGGTTTTCTCCTCATCTCTTTACCCAAATAAAGGTACATTTCCTCTAAACTATGGTTGCCTCTATAACCTAGACATTGATTTTTCTTGCAACTGATTCAAAGGTTCCTAGTTCTGTCCACGGTGCTTCCAGAATTTTTCTGTGAATCAGTGTTTCTGGAACGGTGTCAAACCCAGCTTCATGAGGACAAATGAGAAGCTATTTGAATAAATAAGTGGCAGCTCCGGTTTAAAAAACTGTGATTAATGGCCGGAAGGTTCTTTTTTGCTGACCACATGATACCCTCTATCCGCAAATGTTGGCACTATCAGCGCTAACTGCGGCGGCCGCTTGTTCGGTATAGCTTGTTTGGGGCCTCACACCATGGAGTTCTCTCTAAGACTAACCTAACCAACAATCGTAATTTAATTTGAATGGCCCGAATGGGTGGTAAGATTAAGTGAAAATTATAATTTAAAAACTCGGATATGAACGCGTTTAGATTATAAAATGGTTGCGATGGTCTCAAAGACAAACATTGGGGTTAAATTCTGCAAAATGTTGAGAACCGCCGAATCCACTGTGTTTTTTTTCACTTATAATTATTTATATTGAGACATAATACATACGATTGATACACAATAATACACAGGATGAAATTGAATCCTTGAATTCGGTAAATGTATTAGATATTAACAAAACGGTTCAGCTGTGTTTTACTTCCCACTCTGTGTAATCCAATCATTTTGAAGTAGTTTGGTCAGGTTTAACGGTTGTGTACACTAGTCATTAATATTTTATCTCGTCTTCCTGGTGTATAGAGACTCCGTCCTAACCAAACAACGAGAGGTGAGGCATCTTGAAACATCCAGCACGAGCTGGTATCGACCCAACATCCCTTGTGTGCACTCCCGCCTTCCTGCCCGCTTGTCTACCTACAGGAAGGCACGTTCTTAACCTCTTGTGACCCGCTTGTATCACGTGGAACTCACCGTGGACCAACACGAGCAAGATGTTCCTTCCGGTTTGCTACATCTTAAAAACTTAAATCTAGGGAGCTTGCATTTCATGGAACTTACCTGTCCCGTACTTTAATTCATCTAGACTCTAGAGGCTTACACTCTGTGGAAATTACCTGTCCCGTGCTTTAATAGATCTATAATCTAGAGGCTTGCACTCCGTGAAAATTACCTGTCCTGTACTTTAATACATCTATAATCTAGAGGCTTGCACTCCGTGTAAACTACCTGCCCTGTACTTTGATACAGCTAGAATCTAGAGGCTTGCACTCCGTGTAAATTACCTGTCTCGTACTTTAATACATCTATAATCTAGAGGCTTGCACTCCGTGTAAATTACCTGTCCCGTACTTTGATACATCTATACTCTAGAGGCTTGCATCCCGTGCAACTCACCTGTCTACCTAATTGCATACATCCAGGTGATTTGTATTCTTATAATAAATCATCTCTCGAAATAAAGATACATAAAAACATATATATATATATATATATACCTAATCACGCCATTCCCTTACGAGGTAGACAAGAAACTGTACATATAGTTAAAAAACAAATCCGTTCTTAAGTCATCCTCATTAACTTCCTCCACACTTCCCTATCCTTGCATACTCACTTCGTTTCAACAACAGCCATTCGCCAAATCATACATACTCTTTTATTCTTAAAACTCACACATTCATCAACAAAGCTTAGCCAAGTCTTACATGGCCTAACCCTTCCTTTAATCCACACACTCGACCCTCACATGCTTGCACCGTCACTCTATCCACACTCATCTTATCAACATACCCAAAGCAACGTAAGACACTTCTTTCACACTGACCTGTTGGATTCCCTTTCGAATCGCACTCCTTCAGCACTCATTCATTACTGACTCTGTCCATACGAATATTTCCACATACATTTCTTAGAGATCTCATTCCAACCGCATTCATCCTACTCTTGTGTTTCTCCTGACAAACTCATGTTTCACTTCCATAGAACAATGTTGGCGTTAACACAGTTTAATATACTGCAATCCTTCCCTCTTTCGATACTAATACATTCTTTGCAATAGTCCACGTTCATCCAACTACTCTCCGAGAGGCATTCACCCGTCTGTCGATTTCACTTTTACTGGGTGGTTTTCTTCTCTCCTTCCACGCAAACGTGGTTAAAATTCCTTTCAATTCAATCTTATTCATCCAGAAAACATTAGCACAATTATAGCAGTGCGTTTAGCCCCCCAAAAAAGTAGTAACACTTAATTAACATTTGGCCAACGCTTCACACGTGTTATAACAATCGAGTGCTTAAGGTGCTAGAATAGTCGATCATAAATGCCAGAAACTAATTGTGTTTATAACGTTACTGGGTGAAGCTATCCGTCAGCACGAGAATCGACTGGGGAGGAATAAAATACAGATGCCAATATAATTTGTGTTGTAATCCCCACCCCACCTATTCACAAATCTCCATTATATGATCCTAGAATAGTTACCTTTCATTTCACGGTTATTTAACTCTTAATAATCAACAATTTTTTTTATTGTCCCTTTTAGATTGTCAAATTTAACGTAAACAATATTTTCATGTCAATATATGTACAGGTTCAAAGAAAACAGTTTTGTGTTCATTCTAGCAAATGCCAAACTGATGTACTGTTAAATTTTATGTCAATATTTAACCTAAATGAAATATTTGATTTGCACTATATCAGCTATAGGCAGTCTCCTTAAGAAAGGCAACGCTAGCCAAAGTTAGCATTTTTACACTTTTTGTTATAACAAAAAACCTTTTTGCCAAAATCAATCAATTAATGTTTCAGTAAATACCGTTAGTTAATTTTACAAAAATCGTATTATCAACAGTTGTTGAATATTTATCCTCATCCTCGGGTAAATTTAACACGGTTTTTCTATTAATTTAAAAAGCTCCTAGTGAAATGCCACATCCATTCCACCTTAAATTGATATAAAAGCAAACATTACCAGGCAATTCGTGCACCAATGCTATTATAAAACAAATCTAGTAAAACAAATATCTTGTGCAAAATAGAGCACCAGAGTTGTTAATGTATGCTATACAATTTGTTATGACTAATAAATTATAAAAATTTGCATTTTAGCACGACTATTGTGTAGCGGTGGGTCCCTACTATTCTAAATAACCTTTTGTGTACGTGTGAAAATGGGACAACTCAAACCTAACGCGTAGAAAAAAAACTTTAAACCAATATTAAGCGTATAAGTATGCAGATGTTGGTACCTACTTTTTCAATGTCTCATTAATCAAAGGAACAATGCCGCGTACTCTAGTTATATATCTAGTTCTGAGAGTATGGAACCAAGAGGAACATTAAATTAATTTGCGATGCGTTGTACACACTAGTCTTAGAGTTGAGGGGCATAACTTTCGAGTTGGATTCTTCGTGGGTGCTGATGAGGATGGCAACCCGGATGTTTCATGGGTGATGGGTAGGAAAATACTTACTCTATGACATTTGGAACTAGAAAGTTCATTGCCGCACCTACAAAATTATACCACCTATCTCTTTCTTGAGCTCGTTCTATCCAGTCCCCCTCATTAACTCTTTCCCTCTCTTGAGCTATTGCTATCCAATCTACCTTATTACACTCTTTAGAGATCGAGTGATGTAAGGTGTTACTCTCGCAAAAGATATGATTTTCAATTACGAGGAGAATGGGCTTCGAATCCTAATCGGGTGTACCGAGAGCGTTTTTTTCCCCCTAAGTGGGTTTCCAGTCTCCCTCCACGTAAATGCGGGTGAAATACCTTTAAATTCAATCTTGCTAATTCCTAGCTCATTAGTGTAAAATATAAAAACTAAACCTTTATAGTGAACACAAAAAATCAAACACACTTTTTAGAATCCGAGCTTTTATTAAGGTGAGAGGGTAGGTAACGTGAGCTAAGGGAAGTGTTTTACTTTTTTTATGGTAAAACTTTTTTTTTTACCAAAATATATCAAATATCTCTCCATTATAATTATACAATTTAATTTTCTTCGTATGGTGACCTAAATAGATCTTGAATATCTATCATGAGTATATTAGCATTTAGTGGAAAACTTTTTAAATGAACAAAAGAGGTTTTCATTAAATTCCAGGACACCCTTGACAGATATTCAAGAACGGTTGATATCACCATGTGAATAAAATTAAACTCTTGGTTTATACTGGAGCAATATTTTATTTATCTTGGCAAAAAAAAGTTTTTCTATAAAAACTACAAAAACACTGCCCATAACCAACGTTTCCTAAATCCCCCCTTTAACATCACTAACGTTGAGAATCAGTTCAAATAAGTTGATTAACTTCCAGCTTTTTTTTATCATCATTTGTTTTCCTTTTAAATTAAGTTTACAGTTTTTTACATTATTGTTCTGACGCACTAATTTAACTTCCACTTGTGAAGAGACAAGTTTTGACAATATTGACGTAATAGTAAGCTATTGAGTTTCGTCGAAGATGTGTCAGGAGCAACTGATACGGGTGTACACGAGCTGTGGAGCAACTCATTAGAGATCAGTAACACCCTTACACGAACTGCTGACTAAAAATTAGATTCATAATGACTTTTCCCAAAATGTATAATGGAGTTTAGATTTGGATAGGTTAGTTTGGGTTAGGTTAGGATAGGTTAGCTTAAGTTAGGCTAGGTTAGGTTAGGTTAGTTTAGGATAGGTTAGGTTAGGTTAGGCTAAGTTAAGTTAGGTTAGGTGTTAGAAGTTGAATGGGATTACAGGTTTCTCCACAATTCGTGTGCACTGGTTGACCAGTAAACTTTATACCGCAATTCGAATGCGCCCTAATTGAATACTCGCTGTCAGGTTTACTTTACTCCGCAATTTGAGCGCGCCGGTAGGAACATCCATCTAATAAAAATAAAGGATAGCTACAAGCTGGCTCCCACGCTGAATAGTTGGCAAAACTTGAAGTGGAACCGGTTCAAATGGAAGTTATTGTTATAGGTGTATTGCTGGGAAAACGCATCTATAATTGAAGCTGTAACAGGGTGCTTTCTAATTTGAACCAGCAGATTCTGGTTGAATAAATAACCAGTCCGACTAAACACACCTCACCACAAAGAGGGATGTGAAGTTACAAACGTGTGTCGACAAGAATAAAACACAACAAAACACTTCTTGATAAATGATTAACACAATTACACTTGTTAGTGTGTGTATGTGTGTGTGTGTGTATTACTAGCTATCGTGTAGATATAATAAATATTACTGACTTTACAGAAGCTATCAGAGATAAACTGAGGTATTTACAAGTAGAGACACCTCAAAATATGTTCATCATAATTAGAGGTGGTTTGTTGCCAGGGTAAACAAGTCTTGATGGGACTGTACTGAAAATTAGAAACATATTCCCTCCCCCTCAATATCCATTTGACCAACAACATAAAAAGTAATGTAATGTTCGAATGTATATTTAGTGGTTTTAGAGCTTAGGGTTTTATCGCGAGTGGGAATTCACTAGTACAGTCCAGTCAAGACTTTCTGGCCTTAGTAACAATCCAACAGCAGAACCTTATGTACTCATTTGTTTTTACTAAAATACTATTATTCGTTTTTATTTATTTTCACCTCTTCTCATTACCCGTCCGGGTTATATACAAATTAACTAATTACTTTGATGTGTTAGGCACAAGGAAGGTTGAATTTAGAGGAAGTGCATCCACATTTTAAAAAAAAAACAACCACTACACCCGACAAAGATTCAAATCACAATATCCACATAATTGACAGCCCAGTCTATTGCAAGTGTGACGCCCTAGAGAGGACCATTCGACCTCCAAAGCTATTACAAATAATAATACTAATAATACTTAACACCGGTTCTTACTACCCATTCGGGTTATACGCTTAAGAACTAATTACGCTAATGGGTTAGAAATTGGAAAAGTTGAATATAGAGGAAGTGTTGGGATTGGGGATATACTCATCAGTCTAGTTTGGTATATTATTTTTGTAACAGAGATGGGGTCGGCGTTTGAATCCTGACCAGATGTAGGGAGGGATTTTTTCCCTAAAAGTCGTGTCGCTCTACCTCCATGCAAAGGCGGGTACATTCCCTCTACACGTGACCTTCATTATCCCATTAATCCCTAATTGGTGATAGGACGTGTAGCATGGGGGGAGAGAGGGGACGGTTTTCTAGTTATCAAGTTAAGGGCAAGGTTGAAATGCACATGGTAGGTATGAATTACCCACCCCCACCCCTTTTCCATAACGAATACCGGTAGCAATTATTTAGCGCTGGGTTCATTACGCGGCGACTGCTCAGTTTTCAATAATACCTCCTCAAATATTCGGCTATTGATTGGTGGGCTCTGTGAACCCGTGAAATAGCATGCAGTCATGTTAAATTATTCACGAGAGCACGTATTATTTGTGCGCATGCGCTGATCCTACTTGTACGTACTCTGACTATACGCTAGCGAAACTTTGCCCTGGGAGTTGCGAAATATACAACAGAGTGTGTGTCTGCCATACCAACGAAAAGGGCTAAAAGGATGGAGATAAACAAAATAAATTCATGCAACATAATTTTTAGAGAAGTAAATGTTTCGTGTTACATGGTGTATAATAACGTGAATACAATTATTTTTTGTAGTCATGTAAATCCACCGACACCTTAGCTCGGTCGGTAGTGTGTCTGTCTACTGATCTAAAGGTCCTGGGTTCGATTCTTGGCATAGCCGAAAATTCATCATTGGTGAAATGTGGATTTACTATTTCAAATTGATGAATTAATCGCCGGAGACAGAATGCTGTGCCTTGCCTAGTCTTAAGTTTCATTATAAGGCATATGAAGCTACGACAGGCCTAGTAAGCCGGTAAGGGAAAATATATGTCTTGGATAAAAAACTGGCCAAGGTCACAGGCTGGAAACAGTAATGGATGTAAGTTATATTAATCCAACTAATTGTATCTAGCATACCATATTAAAATATATTTTTTATAAGTAGGTCTGCTAGTGATGGCTATAAGCCACTAAAATTAGCTAACTGAAAACAAGAGAAAAATGATCTTTTAATATTTTTATTTTTTTTATCGCCGCTTCTTACTACCTATACAGGTTACTAACATAAAATATAATAATTACTTTAATGGGTAGGGATGACAAAGGGACCATTTTAGAGGTAGTTTACCCACATTTTCGTGCCAGGAGGGTGGAAAACTGTTTAGGGAAAACCACCCTCAGTAGATCTGACTGGGTTTTGAACCCCGATTTCCCTCTATTTAGCATGCCAATTTAATATGAGAGTAATGCCAAAGATCATTCGGCCACTGAAGTGGGTAAGATGAGTATTAATTGTCAAGAAATACGCCATAATCTTTTTAAAAAGAGAATTTTTAAGTCATATTGTAGGAAAATAATTCTTGGTGTGTTTGGAATTAAGTTTAATAGTCTGATCTTGAACGTCCGACATGAAAAAAATAAAAAAGAGAAAGATAGATAATAAGCGTGTGTTTGCCACACTTTAATACGATTCGTGAGTTTGGGGAAGGTTTGAAAATAGTTTCATGCTCTCTCTTTTTAATTTTATTTTTAAATCATTAGATATATTTTGAGAGATTACGTATTTTCTCTTCCTTTAATCTTAGAAGTGTTGGTTCGATTCTTCTTAGGTTTTCTTTACGCCTAGCTATTTTTCAACATTTTCTCAAGAAAATATAACTACAGTTTGAGAAAGTATTGTAATAATGGAAAATTTGTACCCCAAAATTATGATAAAGCTAGACGTTTTTTGTGGCCCGAAACTAAAAAAGAATGTGGGTCATGCAATTCTTTTTAACCCCAAATCTATAAGTGAAGCCACAGTGGAAACGTAACACTTCAAAGACAAATAACGATTTTGTTTCTTGCCCAAACCCTAAGGGTAGTTTACTTAACAGTGATAGGCCTAATTGAAAACTCTAAATTATTAGAAAATGGTGTTAAACGTTTTTGTTTTAAATTGATATATTGGAAGTTTAAGGTGTAACTCTCGTAACATACTGGAATGCAGGTGACGGGGAGATCGGGGGTTGCATCCCTGTCAAGATTACGGAATTTTTCTTAAAGGGGTTTTCACTCGGTCTCCACTCTAATGAAGGCACACTCCCTCTAAATTCAGCCTTACTCATCTCTAACAAAATACACATAGGCCTACACTTGCTTTTTGTATCTAAATTGATTTGAGGGTAATTTAATATTTACTCATTTTCAAAAATTTGACATTGTTTTGAAAATGTATTTAACGATTTTGTTGAAAATGAGTAGCTAGGAAGTGCTTCACATGATAAATAAGAGTTTATATAAGTTTTATTTCTTAAAAACAACATTTATTTGAAATTAGTTTATCGAAAAATGATTTTTGAAAATTTGAATTTTTTTAAACATAGCTATAACAATTTTGTTAAAAATTTAGATCTTAATAGTATTTTATATGATAGTTAAATATCATGGCTGCTTTTCCTAATAAATTATACTAAAGGGAAATAGAATATATAGACAACCATTGTGTCCTACAATTTTTTTAAATATAGCTTGGTAATTAAAATGTCACTGTCACTTTTGATAGATAATATCAAAAGCAATCAAATTAAAATTAATAATATATTAAAATGTTACTACTAAAAAAAAGTTTGTTTTATTTAAAGTATAGGTCTTCAACCCGCGACCCACGTGAACTTTTTTCTGGCCGCTGGTTCATTAAAAGTATAACATGATTTCATGAGAAAAAAAATTATAAATACATATATTTTATATAATCAACTAATGAAATAAACATGTTTTATTTACGTATTTTAGTTTGATTTATAAACGCTTTTTTGTTGTTTACGTAAAAAAAATAATATCACTTTTTTATACAGATAAAAACCCGCCTCGGTGGCGTAGTTGGCTAACGCGCTTGTCGTGTTGAGCTCGACTGCCGAGGACGGTGAGATCGAGGTTCGAATCTAGGTCGGGTGAACTGGGGTGGTTTTTTCTAAATGGTTTTCCACTCTCCCTCCACTCAAATGCGGGTTCACTTCCTCTGATTCAACCTTCCCAATTCCTAATCCATTAGAGTAATTAGTACTTAAAGCGTATAACCCGAAAGGGTAGTAAGACGCGGCACTAAAAAATAAAATAAAATATACAGATACACTTTTAACAGGAAAATGACAACTGGTAGACAAAACAAATCGCGCTAGCCCCTGCTATGAAAAATCTAAAAAATAACAGGAAAGAGACAACAGATAACATACTTTACGAGAAATCCAAAATTTCGTTTGTTGAAGACAGTCCTAATATTTAGTGAGAGTATAAAAACTAGCTTAATATGAATATTGACGGTACAGCATTGTGGACCACAAGCCAACAAGAGACAAACTTTGGCCCTTGGACATGATAATGGCCCTTGATATAAACCAGAATCAACCAGAATCCTACAGTAGGATTGTCCTCGGAAGTTTCCAGTGACTTCAACACGCCAATATTAACGCGGTCTCTCTCTTTCATCGCCACTGCACTAAATGACTCGCCATGACAGTTATGTTCCCCTGGGAGGAGGCAACGTCCAGTCTCCCAACTAATGTAATTAACTCAGTCGTCGCCAATCTTGATGGCGCTGATAGTATTACCCTAATGAAAAACTTCTTCTGTACGCGCCCATACTTCTCTTGTTTGTCAATCTCGCACAGCACGATGTTTGGGGGGGGGGGGGG
>CABFVX010004700.1:18294-61257 GCA_902151425.1 Timema shepardi
AAAAAAAAAAAAAAAAATCGCATGCAAAACTAAACACACATGGGAGGAGAGAAGAGAGATTGGAAGAACTAATAAAACAAATACTGCTTTCCAGAAGTTTGTTATATCCAATATTTCAAGGAGGGCGAGGCTACTTGTGTTCTACGTTACTCAGCGAAGAGAAACACGAACATAAAAAAAAGGGTGGCTTGTAAGAGATAGAGGAAAACATAAGAACAATGGCGGGTGAAGTTGAGCCTCGAACGTTCGCGTCTATATGTTTTTTTTCCTCGTTTATTTTTGTAGAATTGGCGCGAAGAGAAAGAATAGGATCCAAGTCAGACAGTTTGACGGTTGGGAATGTTCTTTTTTTTTTTAACTTGGATAAAAGTTTGGGGATATAAATCTGTTGTCTTCTTTGACTTACCACATTTGTCATGAACGATTAGGGCTCATGAAACTGGAGGAGGGAGGAGATAAACAATATTTTACCGCGAGAGAAATGTGTGCCATGGGTGTGGTCCAATTTAATTAAAGTAAAAACAAACTAGAGCTGCCCGGACGATGCATACAAGAAGTGTACAAGTATTTGAAAAAAGGACTTCTGTTCACTTTGTGTTTGATAAATGTGACGATAATTGTGATAAGATTAAAAAGAGAGAAAGACTATGTAGATCAGATGAGACATATTGCGGTTCTTGAAAATCAATATGGTTTGTTCTTACAAACTTTTGTATTCAAATTTAAAATATTCTAAAAATTATAATTTGTAATTATGTTTGCTAGAAAAAAAAACAAGTAAAAACATTAATTATTAGCTATCCAATGTTTTTATAAATTATCAGCAGCCGCACAGAACCTGCAAAACGGTCTTACATACCAATTAATCACGAAAAAGTCTAGAATTTATTTTCCGTGCACAGTGATATAAAACATAAAATTATTATTATCATCATTATTATTATTATTACTAAATAGAGTTTGTTTATAATGTTAATCAAAAAATTATTGATTTTTTACAAACATTTTATGCATATCACATTAAAATAATTATTATATTCCAGTTATGGGCTGAAAAACTTAAAAAAACTTTCAAAAATTAATACCTTGGTACACTTATGACCCTCTCTATACCTTTGACACACGCGCTAAACGAAAGTTCAATTCTTTTGCTCAGTTGAAAATTTTCAGATAAATTGAAAATAATCCAGTTTTAATTAAAAAAATAATCCTAATCTATAACTTTAGGAAAAAAATCGCAATTATTTAATTCTCACATATTCACACCATTTAAAATTCTACAATCATGGCCGGCCGGGGTTCAAACCTCGGTCCCGGCACAGATTTATCTGATTACCAAACCCTTCCTTCACCTCTGACAAGACAACTTGTGAAAATGTGGGGAATGCCAGGCCTCCACCGTGGTTCGGATTCCACGTTAAACTGTAGGTCCTCCATTTCATCTCACAATCACCCTACCATTACACATTAGCGTAAGTGCGTAAAACCCGAACGGGTAGTAAGACGCGGTGCTAATAATAATAATACAATCATGGCACCTCACTTAACTGCACCATGTGCTTATTAAGATTTTGTCAACCCTAGAGTAGGCCTTAGTAATAAGTGTTTAAATCATGAACAATCCTAAATCTAAAAAAAAAAGTGTTGACATTTTAATAATCTTAGATGAGGATACTATTGAATGTGTCATAGTAGAGGAAGCTGGCGAATACGTGCTATTAGGTGATCTAAAGGACATGGGTTAAACGGGGCTTATATAACCTATTCTAGCACTACATCTTACTACTCGTTTGGGTTTCACGCTTACCAACTACGCTAATTGTTTTAGGGTATATGAAGGTTATATTTATAAGATATGTAGCCGAATTTGCTTAGAATAATAGTGGAAAATAATTTTGGAAACTCCATCCTCAGGACACCCAACCGAGATACGAACCTCGATCTTCCCGTCAATGTCAATCTAGTCTATTGTGAGAGTAGCGCTTTAGACCATACGACCACCAAAGCAGGTACTTATAACACTATTGGCATGTCTTGTTCTAATATTATTTTGTGGTTCTGATAATTTCGGTAAGCTTGTGCTAGAAACAGGTATTTGACGACAACTTGACCCACCTCGGTGGATGTAAGTTCTAATATGTCGCTATAGAGATATACTGTACTGTCAACTATGGGGATATTGGAGCTATAGTAGGACCATGGCTTCTTTGGTGCTGACCGACACCTCACAACTGACAGCTGACCGCTTTCAAATGTTACCAGACCAAATTACGTATCCCTACGCCGAACCATATGATCTGCAAAAACATGTGTTTAGCAGCTGTCACTTCTGACAGTCAAAATTTAGGTATATACCTAAATGTTAGCTGTCAGTCAGCACCAAAGAAGCCATGCGGCTACAGTAGATTCCGGTCGTGAACACAGAGAGTTTTTTTCTAAAGGGCTTCACATTCTCTCTCCGCAAAAATATGGCTACACTTCCTTTGACTTATACCATCTTCATCCTTACCCCATTATTTTATGTATGAGGATGGACCGAATGAGTAGTAAGAGGTGGTGTGCAATATAAGGCTACTTTTCTATAACTGCCGCTATTTCATATTTCATTTATAAATTGAAGAAAAGGATTCTCTTTTTAATTATATCTACGTACTTGTACTCAAATAAGTTGTTTTAAAATATGTAATGGTTCGTAAGTTGTTCGGTAAGTTTGAAAAAAATTATCAATTTAAGGTAAAACACAAATTATTGAAAGGTTTGGAAAAACAAGACATTTTTAGGAATAATTACATGCCAAGGCTGTGTCTAACCCGAACGCATAGAAAGACGTGGTGCTATTTATAAAAATCTAATAGGAGTATATAAATCTATATTTATATACAATAGTCTTATTATATATAAATATATATTTAAATTTTATTAGTTATTGTGACATAAAGTGTTTCGAGAGTTATTTAGTCTAATATTAAGTAATTCAGTTAATCATGATTCATTGCAACAGTATTTGGATAACTGCTATTAACTAATAAATCTCATCATAAAATATCATTTTGTAACTATAATTGTGTGATGAATAGGATTTAGTTACTATGACTTATGTGAAAAAATTGGAAAATAATAGAGTTACTCATAAATAATTACATTATATTTATAATAACATATCGAAACGAATAAAATTGAATTAAATTAATAAGTCACCTATTATTTCTCAAAATGTATCATACATGCCAAGGTATACTTTGTCTTAAAATTTGAGAAATCATAAATGTGATTTATCTTATTCAATTGTATTATTTTATATACTAATTATGACATTATGAAGGTAATGTAATTATATATCAACTACACTAGTATTTTTCAATTGTTTTCACTCATGTAATAACTCAGTATGTCATATTTATCACACAACTCTATTTATAAATTATATTTTGCTAGCAAATAGCCCATGCTGCGCGTGGATGTCGTAACTTTTGACATTAAGCATTTTGTCAAAAACTACCCTCTTCCCGTTTCAGTTTCTTAGGGATTTAATTTTGAAAAATTATAAAAGCTTTCAGACCTGTTACATAAAAGGAAATTACTTGCCAAGTTTAATCTTTCATACTAAAGTGGTTTGGAATACACAGGAAAGCCAACCCCTTTACGCTTCATCCACTTAGGGATTTAATTTAAAAAAATTCCAAAAGATATCTGGCCCTTTACTTAAAAGAACCACCCTGCAAACATCATATTTCCAGCTCAAGTGATTTTAAAGATATGGAAAAACCATCCCCTTCCGGCTTAACTTCCTTAGAAATTTGAATTTTTAGAAATTCCAAAATATCTCTGAGCCGTCAACTAAAAATAACATCCTTTCTAAATTTCATATTTTCACCTCAAGTAGTTTGAAGGATACGGTTATAACTTTTAAAATGTCCCAACCCTCGTTTCACCCCCACAGGGGTTGTATTTTACAACAAACCTTCTTATTGGATACCTACAGTCTGAAAGAAGCCTTAAACTTCAAGATTCAAGGTCAAGGAGTTCAGGAGGTCCAGTGATGAGTGAGCGAGTGACGGTTGTTTTTATCACTTGTTACTCTTAATTACTCTAAAGGGGTAGCGATGAAGAAGGAAGCATTTTAGAGGTAATATACCCACATTTACGTGGAAGGAGAGTGAGAAACCATTTTGGAAAAACCACCCTCAATAGACCTGTCTAGGTCTAGAACACCGATCTATCTGTCGTCAGCAGGTCAGTCTAACACGCCTTAGACAGTTCTACCATCGAAGTGGGTGTCAGGAATTTCGTCTTTATACTTCATATAGATGATGGTTGATGAAATGTTTACAAAATAAAAGTGACGCGTACATTATTGTAATTAATCAAGATTAACAGATTATTGTAATTAATAAAGAATAATAGAACTATTTAAAATTACAAAGTTCTCAGAAGATTGTATATTACATCGCGAATAAAGTGTTTCGTTGGTAGAATAATACATTATATATTCATTCACGGAAATTAAATTTACAGTATTAAATTTGTTCACTACAATCAAGAGCTAGATAAATAAGCAAAAAAATAGGTTGTACGTGTACGGAGCTGAAGCTTTCTCTAGGAGCTTATAATTGAACACGAATTAAAACTCGTATTTTATGCCTAAGATTAAAATGAAAGCGTTCTAGAGATTAATATCGCAGAAAAAGTAGGACTTTTTTAATATAAAGTAAAACCAAATTCATTAAATTAATTTTTATTATATATTAGATATAAAAACATTTTTATCACCTAAATTTGTATTAAAATACACCAACAGAGTCAATTTGGAATTTAATTTAGTGATATATATCAGAAACATAATTATATGAGTGCTTTTGAATACAGAAATACAAACAATTTTTTTTTCCAAACTAACCCTCTATTAGGTATTTTGAGCAGCGTACAACATTCCTTGGCATACGTTTTTGAAACTTTATATTCGTAGGGTAGTTGAGGCATTTTATCTAAACCTGGGCTAGTTCGCTTTCAGGATATTGCTTTCAATAATAATTAACTGGAATTTATGTAAGCCATTTAGAAAGTTATATCATTACCTTAATCGAGTTGTCTGCTTCTACCAAGTTTATTGGATCTTACAAGTAGATTTAATTAGTGACACGTTTAAAACAGTTGTTGAATAGTTTTACAACGGACATAAGACGCAAAACAATTAATTAATACAAATGTGTCTTAAAATATTGGTAAAAGGAGTTAATTTCAAATGAAGGCATACTAAATTACTACCCCACTTCTTTTAAGTGTAAATAATGTCGGTTAATGAATTAATTTAAACATGAGGACATTTTGAAGCCTTCCGCAGTAAGGGCATACTCGAGATATTGTGTAAAAAATATTTTTACTTCCCCATGTAAGGAACTGTAATCGTGGACGTTTTTGACCATGAGGCTATGATGGGCTTTGACGTTTTATGTGTACCCAACTAATAATTAGTGGGTTCTACCATTTTTACTTTATTTTTACCTATCTCCATGTCTGTGTATCTGTATATTTGCCTGTACCTGAGACTACAGTCCAAACCATAAGAAACATTTTATTCAAACTAGACACTTAGATGTTATATTGTCATACCTTAAATAACGATTTTAATTTATCCCTAAAATGAAGGGTAGTTAACTGATAACTTGATTTTTGAAACTTTGAAATTGTTCTAAAATGTCTCAAACGATTTTGTTCAAAATGAGGTATCTGCTTTATCTTGATGTGAAAGCTCGTGAGCTACGAGTAATTGGAGGTTCCAGACCCTAATAACCCCCCACTCTTGCTAAGTACCTGTCATTACATTGATTCACATAAAAATAGTATCTTATGTCAAGTTACCACAACACCAGCTTAGGTGGCCGCATGGTCTAAGGTGATACTCTCGCAATAGACTAGACTTAAGATGACAGGGAGATCAAAGTTAGATAACGGTCGGGTATACTGAGTGTTTTTTTTGGCCTAAATGGTTTCCCACTACCTCTCCACGCAAACGCAGGTACACTTTTCACCCTCCCGAGAGGTACAAAGTTTAATATTCACATCGCAATTGTTTGCCGTTGACAGGGTTCGAACCTGTACTGGGCGCATTGGTGGAGATTTTTCCGCTTTGTAATTACAATTATTCTATTCTTTCCCAAAGCCAATAGGGATACGTTTACCATAATATACTCTTTTTGTTCATACCTCCTTGGATTAAATCGTTACCAACTCTTATGCTAAGTCGATAAAATTAAAAATAATAAAGAACATAATATTATATTTAAAATACACATTTTGTGCGTTTTGCTCACTCGCTAACTAAATACTCATTTATGTGTCATAGTAAGTTTAGAGATTTTAATTATAACAAAATAAATAATAACATTTTTTTAGCACCTCATCTTACTAACCGTTCGGGTTGTACGCACGTGTAGACTACTAATAATGTTAATGTATTTGGAATGAGGAAGGTTGAATTTAGAAAAAGTGTATCTGCATTTGCGTACATAGAGTGGAATACCACTTAGGGAAAAGCATCCTCCGTACACCGACTAGGATTCTAAGCCCAAATCTTTGTCATCGGTAGTCTTGTCTACAGCCTTAGGCTTAGACCATGTGACCACTGAAGTGAGTCACAATCCTTTTAATATAATTTAAAATAAATAATATATGTTTTTATTTGTCAGATAAACTTTGAATTTAATGGTGTGATTACGGAAAGAGTAGATAAACAGTATTAAGTACAGAATATATTTAATAATGGTAAAATGTTTTCTTTGACTAGTGCAGGTTAAGTTGGTGAGTAATGCAGAACAGGCTAATGGCAAATCAAACTATATTTAAGTATTAAATAGGTCCCTATAAATGTAAAATTAAATTATTTTATATTTAAAAAAAATCGCATTTCATAAATTAATAACTAAATGGTAAGGCATATGTTCACTACTAAAGATGGAATATATTCTAATAATGGATGATTGTACACTGATATGTTTATCTTGTGAATGTATTTAAAATATATTCAAAAGAAATTGATGTTCAAAGTGTGGTAAAATAAAAAGTTATTTTTACAAAGCTAATACAAAAAAAATCCTTAAAATAATTATCCTATGTCATAACAAAGCAATTAAAAAAAAAGAGTAGGCATGTTATTGTTAAAAAAAATGTAAATTTCAATATAGTCATGAAAACATGAAATAAAATTATCCCATACGTGAGGATTAGTGGTCAGAGGGATTGATCGCACATATAGAGGACTTTGGTTCGATTTCGATGGATTCCGGTGAAAATAAATACCATTTTCACATTGAGTTTTCTATGCAGTCCAATTAATAAATATTTAAGCTTTAGAGGTGGGTGTTTAACATTAGACGTATTATCCTAGACTAGATTAGTTTGTAAGTTGTGTTGTGATATTATATCTGTAATCACGAAGTTCACGTTGAATACACAAATAGTAAAAATACTAATTTAAACTTGTATTCAAAAGTGCGTTTGATTTGTTTCAGGCCACTATAGTAGTCAGAAAAATGTTTGGGTGTAATAAGATTTGGTCACCTAAACATAAACATGATTACAATGTTTTGTTTTTGTACTCACGGCCCTAGATGCAGTGGTTGAGATGCTGGCCGCTAGTAGCGCTGCCGTCAGGAGCGCCGTGAAAACCATGACTACAGTGTTGCAGTGTACGCTCTCACTGCTCGAGTGACGAAGAGACGCTCCCAGTTCCCAGCGTCGCGGTGCTTGCTTACCTGCGCAGGCGTCGTGAAAGGCTTACCTTGCCTCGTGATCGATACCACATACCAGGCGGTCAACTCTCGACCATGCCAGTTATTCCACGTCAAACGACATGGAACTTTTAATGAAGACAAATGCAACGTCTTTTGAAAGGGAACTCCTTGTGGAGGATACTTATTCCAGACATTTCACTTTGTTACCTCGGAAAAAGAAAGGTTTCTTTGGGCAATTATAATATGTTAAAATTAATATTTTTATTTTCAAATTAGTGAATTAGTAGAGTTGGAGATTCAAACAAAGTATGGCCTAGAATTACCACAGGAAGTAGTAGCAGCAATTTCATAAACGCTAACAAAATACTCTGGGAATAGCTTTAGTTTTATCTAGCACATCGTCTTACTACCCGTTTGGGATATACGCCTATGCTGGGATCACGATCAACTTAACGTAAAGGATATCCTCTTGTTTTTAAATGGAAGCGATCATGATGCAGTTAACTTAACGTAAGAGATGTCCTGATAGGTATTTTACTTTAAGTGGACGTTACATGAAGGGTATCACGTGATCTAGCCAGCCAATCACTATGCGAGTGACGTCAACAGGGATATTTAGTAATTCATTTGTTGGTATTATGACCAATGTTTACTCTTTAGAGTAAGTTCTAGTGATCAGACGTTGAAACAAAATAATTAAACTAATATAGGAAAGCTAAATTTATCAAAAAATGTAGTAATATATATTTATTATATCGATTGAAAACTGTAAACATTCACAGATCATCACTGTACAAATAGTACAAATTTCAGATCATACTTGAGAATGAAAATGTTTGGCTTGAGTTGTTACGTTAAGTTACGTCAATCGTGAACACACATCTGTTTTCTTAGGTTAAGTTAAGTGAACGTTACGTTAAGTTAAAGTTAAGTTGATCGTGATCCCGGCCTTAGGTTAAAACTACGCCAATGGTTTTAGTGATTAGGAAGGCTATATTTAGAGGAAGTGTAACCGCACTTGCGTGGAGGGAGAGTGGGAAAAGATTTTGGAAAAAGCACTCTCAGTAAACTTGACCTATATTCGAACCCCGATCTCGCAGTCATTGGCAGTCTAGTATAATACGATAGTAGCACGTTAAACCTTGCGTCCAGTGAAGCGCGTGTTTAAATAACTTAAATCATGAAGGGGGGAAGTGAGGATAAAGACGGCGAGTTTTTTTGGGGGGGTCACTAAAAAAAGATTGACCTTACAATGGCTGAAATTAAAATTTCTTGAAACCATGCCAGCTACCAACACTGCTATTGAAACAAATGTTCGCCTGTTTCCATGTAGTGGTAATTCCTTATTTAATAAAATTATTATTATTATTATTATCATTAGCACCACGTCTTACTACCCGTTCGGGTTATACGCACTTACGCTAATGTGTAATGGTAGGGTGATTGATGAGATGAAATGGAGGACCTACAATTTAACGTGGGATCCGAGCCACGGTGGAGGCCTGGCATTCCACGCATTCACAAGACGTCTTGTCAGAGGTGAAGGAAGGGTTTGGCAATCAGATAAATCTGTTCCGGGATCAAGGATTGAACCCCTGACCTCCAGCACAGTAGTCTGACACCTTACCCCTATACTTCCAGGTCATCGACTTTATCAAAATTAAAATTACATCTATTGTTGGATTCATCATATATCTCACCAATCTGAAGAAAAACGTTAGACTTTATTATAACAGTATAATCTGTCCTTGAATTTTGTGAATTTAATATTCGGTGATTAATTCTTTAGCAAATAATAACCGTTCATAAATATGGATGAGCCACAAAATATTGGTTCACGATTCGGAAATGTCTTCCAATTCGGATTTTCCCTTACGTGATTTAAATGGAAGGGTACAAGGTAAAAGAGGGTGTAAATCACATTTGACACATTTTCCAGGACAGACATATTTATATCCCAAAATCTATAAGAACCCAAGCAAATACTTTTATTTTAAATACCAAACCCTTCCTTCACCTCTGACAAGACATCTTGTGAATGTGGGGAATGCCAGGCCTCCACCGTGGTTCGGATTCCACGTTAAACTGTAGGTCCTCCATTTCATCTCACAATCACCCTACCATTACACATTAGCGTAAGTGCGTATAACCCGAACGGGTAGTAGGACGCGGTGCTAATAATAATAATAATAATAATAATAATTTTATTTTAAATTAATTAAAATATGACCAAGACCTCTTTTAACCATAATGTAAGTACATTATCAAGGTATCTTGATCGTCTAACAGATGGAAGCACCATCTCAATTTGAGCTAAAATTGGACATTCCTTATTTATTCTTCTGTACTTTTCCTATATGGTTGAATTTTTCTTAGTAAATTATATACAAATAAAGTGATTTGATTTAATTGCATATGATATTAAGAAATGATATCAAATAATATTTTGACACAAATAGACGAAAAAGAATTGTTATAAATTAGTACACTATTTACACAATAAAATAAGTATTTATGTTATACATGTACTAAGTCTAGGAACTCATTTTACTCGCTCCTTTCGACAGGAGGTGTTGATTATTCTGTTCCCGCGTCGGGGAACGGGCCCCCTGCAGATATTTCGAGTGGAGGGTGCCGCGGTCCACTAGTCGCAAACAGTCCGGTGGCTAGGGGAGACCCTGGATGCGAGATGCAGTTGGGACCCACACCTGCGTTCGTCGGTGGGTAGGGCCAGGGGCGTCATGGTGAAGCTGGCCCCACTCTTGCGTCCGGTCAGTCCGTTGGCATAGGCCACAAGATCAGACTTTGACTGCCCTCTCTGTGTGATGTCCATCCTTCTCTATTCCGCTTCCGTATTTTCCTATAGACTTGGATACAGGTGCAATCGTTTCCGTGCTGTATACCTCCGGTTCCTTCGCTCAATCCTCAAGGCTCCACCCCGTATCCCAAACCGCGTTCTCCCGACCATGTCGGGCCTCCCATCTCCGGACAGCCGTATCCGTGGTCTGAAGGAAAATAGCTCCAAACAAATCGTCAGGAGCATCGGCGATTACGATGCTCCTGCCCATCCCTACCGTGGTATTAGGGACGGCGTCGTAAGTCCCTTTGTCTATGTTGGCAGGTGACCAGGGAGTCAAATCGGGAGGTTCGTGACCTCCCCTTCTAGTCGTGTGAGACTGGGTGATGGGGGGAGAGGCCAGATAGCGGGTGATGCCGGCTCAAAGGCCGTTTGTAGAGGTGTAAGGGCACCCGTCGAGTGAATAACAAGCGACCAGGTTTTTATATGTTGTTTGTGTGTGTGTGTGTGTGTGTGTGCCCTTATTTGGGATGGACAGAATAGAAAAAACTTTTTATTTATTATCATATACATTTGTCAATTTCGAGAACCCCAAGGAGTTGGTGTAAGTTAGTTTATTTATGGTTTCAGTTAATGTATAATCAAATTAATTGTGTATAAATAATAAAAATTACTTATGAAAGAAAGTGGTATTGATTGAACTCATGCTAGGTGGGCTGAGGATTTTTCATACGTGATTCTCATTGAGGTTCCAATATTCTTTCTTCGCATTTTTGTAGGCACAAATTGTTTTAATATACTCTTTTAAAATATTTAATTTATATTAAATTGTTAAAAGTCCCTTAAACTTGCTGTTAAAACTATATTTGGTGTGTAGTTTATCTAAACACCGGTTCAAGCTATCCGCACATTTACACTAATGGGTTTGGGATAGGAAAGGTAGAGTTAAGAGTACATTTGTGTGGAGTGTAATAAAACATACATTTAGGAAATAGCACCCTTGTACCCCGATTAAAACCCCAACCTGTCCAGGATAGAAAAGGCTTGATATTTAGCCCAACGATGTGAGTTATAACTGCATTATTATTATACGCTATAATAAACATAATAATCTATTTTTTAATAGCAACATTTCTTGTAAATGTGTCTTTGAAAATAGAATCATTCATGTGTCCTAACGGTCACCTCGGATTTCTGAGTTATTTTCTACCCAGTAACTCTTACAAGATTAACGCTCTTGGGAGTTGAATTAGTAGATATAACTATAGATTTCCCGAATTTGACTTCTATCAGAAAAGAACAGCCAAAGTCAGAGAGGTATTTGAGGAATTCCATTGGCACAAAGAGATTTACTGAAATACTCATACTTGAGACTGAAATAGTAAAAAAAATCTTTTATTACCACGAATTTTAAGTTATCAGTTTACTTGTTTATTGATTTTGGTTACCATGCTACAATATAGTATATCCAAATACTAATCTAAAATTTTGTCAAGTTGTGATTAAATTTATAATTATATAAATATTCTATATTATATTGTATTGTATGTATATATCAGTTCTGGTTTACCATAGGTATCGTGGCTGTTTTATCAGCAGCATAATAAGGAAAATTAAAATCTTAATAATAATAATATATATATTAATATTATTCTAAAGATGCCTCAACGATTGAAAAATATATTACTTACTAAATTTTTAATAACTTAATTAAAAAATACTGCCCATAGGGGTGCAAATTTAGTCCAATTACAATACATTTGTAAAAATTACTAAAAGCATTTCCGAATTTCCTCGCCTCACATATTATACGTTTCGTCAAATTTGTTTAGGTTTTGTAAAGTGGCTTCACTTGTTAAATTGAAAAATACATATTTTAAAAGCTGATGGATTCAAAACTTTTTTTATTTAAGTAATTTTTATGATAACAGAAAAATGTAAAATCTACCACGACCGAATATACTCTATATTTAATTTTGTATGATAGAAATTGAAATATAAAATACTAACAAAAGTTAAAATTATCCTATAGGTGCTTATAAATGTTTTGAAATTTTGAATGTAATATAGACATATCAGTTTAGGGATGAGTATATTTTATTGTAAGAAATCAGGTCGGATACTGTGAAAAAACATTATATATTTATAATTATCCTGAGGTTGTATAAAATATATATATATATATATATTATTTTATTATTTAGCTCAGTTCCACGAGAAACCTTATCTCAGGACCACTGGGTTTAAACACATGATTAGGAAATCCCTTCTCTTTGCCTGTCCGGTTGCCGTAGCAATATTACGTGATACAACAAGAAACTGGTTGATAATGCTTGGGGTATAACACATAAGAAATGCACTTACACCTGTATTTTATATAATATTGTAATGTAACAAAATTAATAGTTATCATGAAATAAATAAATAAACTATTTTATGTTATTCGTTTGGTTAATTATGTACTCTGAATTTTAGTCTTATCAAATCCTGTCTAAGGAGCTCCGTTAATTTACATATCTAAGGTAACAAAATTTTCTTGAAACAAAGTTAAAATTTTTGTGTTTGTAAATTTTATATTAATATGTATAATATTTGTTTTGTTAACAAGGTATTGATTACTATACCATAATTTCAATTAAAATTAATAAGTAGCCTTGCTGCTCATAGTTCCATTTTCCTTTATGTAAGTTATCTTAAGATATAGTCACTAAGTAACTGATTAAAATTGTAGCAACAAAACAAAAAAATGGAAACTTCTCACCCATAGCCTTTCTGTAGTTGAAAACTACATATCTTTATATTTAATTAAATATATGAATAAACTTCTCACTTCCTCTCCAAGTTAAATTCAACACTCTTGTGTAAATCTTTTATAGTTCAAAATTGTAATAACTTGCAACACTGTGTCCCTTTTTACCTCTTGATTGTGCACTTAAAACATCCCGGCTTTAATACAATTTTAAAAGCGACGCCAAAAACATAAAACAAAAACTAATCGTCCCCTTCAATTCTTAAAAACAAAACACAAGCAACTTTCCAAATACACACCAAAGAGGTGATACAATTTAGAACTAGGAATATTACTAGAATAGTGACGTATGGATGAGAGGTTAAAGAAAGCTCAAAGTTATTTTATTTGGGAAGTGAAAATAAATAGATTCAATGTTGGCACAACTGTACGTACATCAACAGAATAAGAGTAAATAACAGATATTTTGTTACGCTAATTAATTGTAAATATGGTTTATAATTAAAGGGGTTGGTTTTCTTTGTCACAATACTGTTGCAGAGGTTTTAAAAATAATTTTATATAATAGCTGTAAATTTATAATCAAAGTCCGTATTTTTAATACTTAAAATTAAATAAAAATATCCTAGACGTAAAATTACTAATAAGATATAAAAAAAAGGTAATCATTAATTATTGTAATGTTTCACCAGGAATGTGTGTTTTCCAATCTTACATGCAAAGAGGATACATACAACGATCGTTGCCTACATTATATTCTCATCCCAAAAACTGTGATTTATACAAATACATTTGAATATTTATGCATTCATAAAATAATATCAATTGTATTAAAATATACTTATATAATATAAATGTCTAGAAAGAACTAAAAAAACAAACCAAGTGAACTAAAAAAATTAAACAAAAAAAATATGACCTATTAATCTAAAATTACAAAAAATAACATATAAAAAAGTTTTCATAACCAAGGGGTCATTAATAAAGTTTACGTACAGTACACATGAATATTGTCTGTGATGTACAAAAAAAAACCATGTCATTTAAATACAGCAACTGATATTAATGATAATAATAATAAGTAGCAGCACTATATCTTTCTTTTGTTAATATTTTAATAGCAAAACATTATTTTGTATGGATTATATTCATAAACACACTACAAATGTAAGTTATATTTGAGCAGGGCCATTCAGAATAAAATGTGTCTCTGCCAGTAATTGAACATGATTTTTCAGAAAGTAAAATGATTCCTGTTTGAGCTTGTTTAGTAAAATGGTAACTTCTTAGTTCAATCAATCTTGTTTTTTGTTGTTGTTCAGCAAATAACCTTTTGACCCAATCAAAGCTATTTATAGTAGCAGATGATGTTTCCTGAAATATGAGCTGAGCTTACAAAACAAACAACATCTCGGTTGGCACAGGGCGTGGTTGCTGTAAGATTCCATCAAGACCAATGAAGTGACGTCCTAAGATCGGGTATACAATAGTAAAGATTCTCAATGGAAAGGAAAACTTATAGCTTAGAGACAATGAAATAGGGCTTGCCTAGTTTTTAAAACTAAATTATTATTATTTTGTTTGCAGAGCATATCACTATCTGTTTGGGCTATACACATTATCTATTATGTTAGGGATTAGAAATATTAAATTTAGGGGAAGTTAACCCGAATTTGGATGGAGGGAGAGTGGGAAAAAATTGAGGGAAAATCACCCTCAGTAAATCCGACTGGGATTCAAACTCCGATCTCCCTTTCATAAGCAGTTTTTGTCTATTACGAGATAGGTGTCTTATACCATTTTACCATCAAAGCGGGTACTATCAAAATATTTTAAACATCTTAAAACATATTATTATACGGCTAAACAAATTCTTCGAGAGGGAATTTATAGACTTATAGACGCCACTGACGAGATAATATTTTTTTTAAAATAAGGTTTTCATTTCTTTCTGATTTTTCTAAATCCGAAGTTTAGGTAAATAATTCGAGATGGGTTTATTTTAACCCCATACCTTGGTGATAATATTGGCCTATATTGTATTCATATAGTTTGATTGATGACATGCATACTGAACATAACTTTAGAATGGATGTGTTAACCTTATCTTATTATTATAAATTGGTAGAGAAACTAAAACTTTGTGACAGGATTTCAAAATCGAATTATCATAATAATTTGTCTAATAAATAGGTTTACTCCTCCATGGTTTTTAGGGACAATGTAACGCGTGTTACTTGTTAACTAAAATAATTTATAACAATGTTATATTCATAAAAAAAAATCTCTTTGCATAAAAGTATTTTTGTTTAAGATCTAAATCAAATTGTTATCATTTTCAAATTTATTAATCGTATGCTTGAAAATTAATGGATAGGTTTAATAATATCTGAAAAAGTGACAGATGATCGATCAAATGGTTGGACGTATGAATGCCTTTTCCATTAGCGGGGTTTAACGGGCGCTTTCAGAACTAATTGATTATAACAGCACAAGAATTACAAAGCTGTTTGGTTATAGAACAGACAAATAACCCCACTCCCCTTGCCATCAATTCACCATCTATAATAATGTCGTAGAGCATACCGGGATTTAAACTCAAAACCCCTAGTTCAATAGACAGACACGTGCCCATTTAACATTAGATGGAAATTAACTCTAGTGAAATATAGCTGTGCGCTGGAATCATGCTACAATTAAATTGAATATAGTTGAAAAATGACACCTGGACACGAAGATCAAACCCGGGACATTTGGCTTGTTGCGTTAATAATCTACCACTGAGCTATACAGGGATCATCCCGTGCCATCATAAATTTTCAAACCTAGTAGGGCCACTTACTTGGAAACATTTTCCCGTGAACATGGTTTGCAAACATGTTTCTCTTAGCCGCTTTGGTGGCCGCATGGTCAAAGGTGTCCCTCTTGCAGTAAGCTGGACTGCCGATGACAAGGAGATCAAGGATCGACTCTCGGTTGGGTGTACTGAGGGTTGTTATTTTACAAAATGGGTTTTCACATTGTTTCCACGGAAATGCAGTTCCATTTCCTCTAAATTTAACCTTAATCATCCCTGAAACCATCAGCGTATTTAGATCATAAGAGTAGGTCTATAACCTGAACCGTTATTCATACATGGCGCTATAAAACTACGTTGCCCTTGATTCCCAAATATTTTTTAGTATTTTCTTAGTGTTTCCCAAAGAGGAAATAGTTTTTCGTGTGGACTATTTAAATGGGCTAAAAAGAAACAAAGTTTTCGTGTCTGGACGTTTTTGCCGACATTGTCGACACCATTTTTCACACGTTTGCTTACATTATTATTGTTAGCACCGCGTCTTACTACCCGTTCGGGTTATACGCACTTACGCTAATGTGTAATGGTAGGGTGATTGTGAGATGAAATGAAGGACCTACAGTTTAACGTGGAATCCGAACCACGGTGGAGGCCTGGCATTCCTCACATTCACAAGATGTCTTGTCAGAGGTGAAGGAAGGGTTTGGTAATCAGATAAATCTGTGCCGGGGCCGAGGATTGAACCCCGGCCCCCAGCACAGAAGTCTGACACCTTACCCCTAGACCGCCAGGTCACTCGTTTGCTAACAGTTTCCGGTTCACCTATGTTTGTGAGCAACATAAGATATTTCAGAAACATCGAGAAACAATATTTGCGAGTCTAATGTGAATAATGACCAACCTGAACAATTCAATATTGTAAAAGTGATAGAACAAACGCTGACCACGAGTTCTCGAAGGCTGTGATTTATTTATATGTCCCAGTAGACGATGGATATCCCAATGGTAGAGCATTGTCGTGCTAATGTAAAGGTCCCTGGGCTCGATTCCAGAGACCAGTTATCAGTTTTACAACTAATAATAATTATTATTACTAGCACCGCCCGTTCGGGTTATACGCACCTACGCTAATGTATAATGGTAGGGTGATTGTGAGATGAAATGGAGGACCTACAGTTTAACGTGGGATCCGAACCACGGTGGAGACCTGGAATTTCCCACACTCACAAGTTGTGATTAATACACTTCTTGTCAGAGGTGAAGGAAGGGTTTGTAAATCAGATAAATCTGTGCCAGGACCAAGTATTGAACCCTGGAACCCCAGCACAGAAGTCTGACACCTTACACCTAGACCACCAGGTCACCTGTACAACTAATTCCCACATAAAATCCCAAGGCTATTCACTAGTTCCTTTACGTACTTAGATTTTTTGTAATCATCGAATCGTACTACCTGTTCAGGCTATATCCATATATAGTTGTTACTCTAATTAGGTAAGGATGAGGAAAAGTAAGCATTTTAGAGCTAATATACCCGTATATGCGGGTAATGAGAGTGGAAAGACTTATAAGAAAATACTACCACAATATACCTGATCGGTATTCTAACCCTGATATCCCCGTCGTCAGTAGGCCAGTCTAACACGAGTGTGACGACTTAGACCATTCGGCCACTGAAGCGAGCTACTGTCTTGGAGAATAAATTGTCAAGTTCTTAAAGTCTCCAAGAGTCTCGACAACGGGCTGGTAACTGAAGGGACAACAAAATAAATAAATACACTATTACAAAAATTAGTGTTTCAGAAAATAACAAACCTTCTTTTTTAAGCTGACTTATGATCCATCAACGTCTATTATTTTTTTTATCACCCCATTTTTCTACCCACATACACATATGTAATAATTACACTACTGTGCTAGGAATTAGAAAGGTTGAATGTAGAAGAAATGTGCCGTGATATGCGTGAAGGGAGCGTGGACAAACATTTAAGAACTACCGCCCACAGTACATCCAACCGGGTTTCCAATACCGATATCCCTTGAACCATGCGATCGCTGAAGCAGCTAACTATTGAATTGATTGGAAACAAAATATAGATTAAGTTCTTGGGAGCTACGGCACTAGAATGTACGGTATAGTTTACGAATTGAAACGTTAATTACTCTTAACTGTCTCTACAATGGGTCTATGGGTAAGGTGTCGGATTTATGTGCTGGAGGTCTCCGGGGTTCAATCCTCGGTCCCGGCACAGATTTATCTGTTTACCAAACCCTTCCTTCACCTCTGACAAGACGTGTAGTAATCACAACTTGTGAATGTGTGGAATGCCAGGCCTCCACCGTGGTTCGGATCCCACGTTAAACTGTAGGTCCTTCATTTCATTTCACACTCACCCTACTATTACACATTAGCGTAGGTGCGTATAACCCGAACGGGTAGTAAGACGTGGTGCTAATAATAATAATAATAATAATAATAATGTTTCTACAATGGAAATAAAATATGTATTACTTATTAAAAATTGAACAAAACACCATCAGTGTATCTCGAACCTTTTCAGGAATGAGCTACACAAGTTAAAATTAATTAGTGAATAAAACCTCACTTTAACCAGAGTAATTATTTTTCTTAAATCAATATTTCCAAAGTTCTATCGGAGTCATCAGTTAACATTAAGTTTAAATGAGCAATTGACAGAACCTGATTAGTTCCTATGCGGTAAAATTGAACACGTGCACACTGAATGTTTGGAGGCTAAACTTGTTGCGGAAATATATAAAGATCATCCACGGAAAAACGAGAGATGGATCTAAGAACACACTTATTGTAAATTGTAAATAGTTTGAACTCATGAAAACACATAGCTAGAAATAGCCAAATGGAGGCTTTTAATTTCTGGTACCACAACTGTCGTAAGCTCCAAATCACTGGCAAACTATCTTATTTCGCAAAATATGAAAATTACATTTTCTACCGAGATTCTAATGGCTGTACTTCATCTAAAGAAATGGCTCTTAACATTTGTACGATTACAGACCCCCTTCCCCCAATTGTATTTCCCAATATGTCACCATGACCCCCTCGTCAAACTGTCGAAATCGTTATTATCAATATAATTAGTCCGGAAGATTACTTTTAGCATCACGTCTTACTACCCGTTTGAGTTGTACGGATAAGTTCTGATTACGTTATTGTGTTATGGATAAGGGTGGCTGAATTTATAGGAATTGTACTCATATTTGCACGGAGGGTGAGTGGAAAACCAACCTCAATACACTCGACCTGAATTTGAATACCAATCTCTCCGCCATGTATATTTCGAGAGTGATGTTTAAACCGTGTAACCACCAAAGTGGGTCCGGAAGGGTAGTTATATGTGAGGAAAGACGTGGTGGTACGTTATGGCTGAGATTAATGAGTATATTAATAAAAGAAACCTTAATCAAACGAGTGATCTGGTGCAAATAAAATAGCAGCATGTTGGAAATTAACCTGATCTCTCGGTAAGACCTTCAACCATATCACAAATATCTGTAAGTCTCGTGTTTTATAAGAAGACTATCTTGGAGAGGGTCCCAAACCCCTCGACAGCGCCACGTTCATGAATTATTGTCGGTAGCTTTCAAGTGACACATATTCCCGGCCGACTCTAATCCAAGACTCGGGGACTGCGCCGCGGCGCCGACGCGCGGGACGCATGCGCGCGGGAGGAGACGCTGTTTGTACACTGTGGTAGCCGCAGAGATCAGCCCGTTAGGGAGCATGGTGAGGTTACTAGGTTAGTCAGGCAAGGAAGTGAGAGGGGCCATGTGCCCAGTTGACAGTCTATGTTGCTACAGGCGCAGATGTCAAGGGAACCGACGGTTAAGGCCGTTGTGAAAAGCGATCTCCTTCCATAACTTAGTGTTTTATAAGAAAGATTTTAAAAAAAGTGCCTTTTATCTATATTCATGTGTGTGTGATTCATAATCTTTTCAGTCGTTTAGAAATTTTGTTACGAAGATTCGGAGTTTCGTTAACGATACATATTTTATTAGTTCCGTAAGAATAAAAGTGTTATTTTACATTCTTTTAGAAATACATCAGTTTTCTAAGCGTTTATCAGGTTTAATGTTCATTGCTGGCTGTGATTTGAGCTTAAGAACACACACCTGCAAGTATAGTAGAACCATAGATATGACAGTTTTATATTGAACAATATACACACTTAACGGTCTTTCACTCAAGTGTAATGTGATTACACTCCATTTGCCATCGCAAACGTATTTGAAGGTGTAACAGTGCGCTATGTGTCTATAGTACTTCGTACAAAGACGTCTGATGACAGGGGGGCCGTTTTCTTCCGACATCGACTGTACAGGTAGGTCGATAACGTGAAGATAAATGTATATGTTTCACTCGCTCAGTCCATGTGGCGGTGCAAACCTAGTTACTGTAAAGCAGCCACAACTGCTACCCGCATCGTCATTTTGACTAGAAAACCCAATTCACAAACATAGAATTTGAGTTTGTATAGAAAGGTGATCAAACATTCATCGACATCAGAAGCAAGAATGGGTTTTGGTTTTAACATGCATACTCGTTTAATGATTTCCTTTTAGGTGTTTGCATATTTTTGTGTAGATTCATTTCATTCTATTCCGGGTACCCAACCACAAAAATGTTACCCTCAGGAAATTTGTAACTCGAAAACTATACATTCTACTTTTATGATATTTATTAGAGCTAGCTATGAATATCAGATTCTTATTTAAAACAAATGGATACTTTCACAGCAGGTAAAGAGATGTTACCAACTTATTTATTTTCCCCCTAAAAGTTTGGTTTGAATATTCACAGTGTTGGTGATCTATTAATATTTTAAAAACTAAGAGTTAATATAACCAAGATCATTGGTAAACAATCATAAACTTTTAATTTATTTTATAGGTAAAATGGTTGACCTTTTTTTTTAAAATGACGAAACAATATTTATATCGTCTTTATTTGTTTGTTTGACTTTTTTCCCCCTTGAATAGTGACGTTCGTAAGGTCTCTATTTGTGTCTCATACGGCGCGTTAAACACAACCCCTCTGCAGGAAAACGATACACTCCATCGAAGCCATTTACCACCGGCAATGGCGCGTATATAATGTCAAACTCACTACGTTCAATATCCTCCTAACCCTTTGTACCCCTTGTACACTTGACTCGACATTAGATGTGGTTTGATATAAGCCAAGAAGTGTAAAGTGGGCTGCTGACAGACCTTTATTCTCTATCTTGCCTTCTCTGACAAACATTAAGAGTACTCCAAACACGTTTCGGTGTGGTCGCATGGTCAAAGGTGTTACTCTCGCAATATACTAGACTGTCGAAGAAAGGGAGATCGGGGTTTGAGCCCATTTGAGTGCACTGAGTGTTTTTTTCTAAATTATTTCCCACTGTCACTCCACGTAAATACGGGTGCACTTACTGCAAATGAAACCTTATTAATCCCTAAGCACATTAATGTAATTAGTACATTGGCGAATAATAATAATGGGTAGTAAGAGGTGGCGCTAAAAATAAAATTACTCCAAGATTTTAAAATCTGTTTTCCTTCACCTCTGACAAGACATCTTGTGAATTTGGGGAATGCCAGGCCTCCACCGTGGTTCGTATTTCACGTTAAACTGTAGGTCCTCCATTATATCTCACAATCACCCTACCATTACACATTAGCGTAAGTGGGTATAACCCGAACGGGTAGTAAGACGCGGTGCTAATAATAATAATAATAAAATCTGTTTTATTTAAATTGTATGAACACTTTTATAGGGCCTGTACAAAATACTAATTGATATTTTGGCGATAAACATTCATATCATATTAATATACTAATATTAATATTGTATCAGTATTGATACAATATAACGAAGGGGACAGCTGTGGACTTGTGTTAACTTGACGTATGAATAGTTATATGAAAGTTGTTCCAGTACCTCTTATAACGTACAGATACCTCCCCTGTTGTCATGCTACTACCCATAGCTTTTATTTTTTAGCACCACGTCTTACTAACTAACTAACTAACAAGCTTGAGTTGTGTGCATATTTTACTAATAATGCTAGTCAGTTAAATATTAGTAAGTTGTAATTTAAAGGGAGTGTACCCGCACTTATGTTGAAAACTATTTAAGAAAACACCCTCCCGGTACCCAAACCCCATCATCGGCAATCCAGTATATCATAAAGCTATAGTAAAAAAATATCTAAGTACAAAATAATAACATACTAAGCTATGTTTGTTTTTTAATTGAGCTAATTAGTATTTATTTGAAAAATACTATTATAAAAATACAAATTTTTCCTATGTGTCTATAACATATAACAGTAATGTACACTCACTCACATTCATAACAGAGTGGAATAAAACAACTGTTCAGTAAAACTCATTCGTAGAACTAGTTAGGTTATATATTTTTATTTTCTAACTTCCGGTAGTAGCTTGGTTCTATTTAAAAAATAGTATATTTTTTACAAGACAAACTAACATGCTATGCATATTCATATACATAATTAGAAGACATTTGTATGTACACTACGAGTTATTTTGGCTTCACACGAGGATAACTCAGCAGTATAGCATTCATTGGTGGTCCAAGATAAACGTCCTGGGTTCAATTCCCGTGCCCAAGTGTCATTTTTCAACTAATTGAAATTTAGTCCCCTCCATTCGGACAGTCCCCTTAATTACAATAATTTACAGCACGTTTGTTGATATACATTGATATACAATATTCTAGTAAGTCTGTATTTAATATTATATTAGGCCTACCAACCGTAAACTGTCATTAGACGAACTTTTTTTTATCTCCCAATTGTGTTTTTCCTTTCTCTTTATTGGAGTTTATTATCAAATTTCCACTTATAAACATGTTCCTATAGTATTTAAGAAGGAAGATAAATTATAATCTTATTTGTTGAGTTACAATACAGTATAGTGTTAGATACATATATTATGGTAAACTAATAAGTTAGTATTAACAACTACTATTATACATAACTTAGGTTTGTAAAACCAGTAAAATTGATTGGGAAACTATTTTTTACACTGATAATTATATTACTCGTATATTAAGTTTTTCAACGTGTTTTAAAAATCGGGTGACCTGGTGGTTTAGGGGTAAGGTGTCAGACTTCTATGCTGGCGGCCGGGGTTCGATCCCCTGTCCCGGAAAAGATTTATCTGATTACCAAATCCTTCCTTCACCTCTGACAAGACATCTTGTGAATGTGAGGAATGCCATCACCCTACCATTACACATTAACGTAAGTGCGTATAACCCTAACGGGTAGTAAGACGCGGTGCTAATAATAATAATAATAATAATAATTTTAAAAATCGTATAGCTAGAATAGCTAGTAAGATTTGCTGCTAAAAATATTTAAATATTTCAACTCAATAAATACAACCAAGTAATTTTACTAACTCGTATATATATATTCATATTTATATCGCATAATATAACTAATTTTTTTTTACCTTGTCTACCAAATTGACTGGATTTACTAACCTAATCCAAGCGTGGTTTTTATTTATCAATATTTTTTTTAAATAAAGCTATAACATGATGTAACTAAATAAACAAGTTATATTCTAGCTCTCTCTCTTTTTAAATACAATACGCTCCTTATTCGGCATTAGTTAGAACGTTTTCTATAATTATTTCTTTAGGTTATCTAGTCATCGTCACTGGTACATAATTCTGGCATCCGGCAATACAAACCAAACATAAACTCTCAAGAATAGCAAAACCAAGATATCCATCCTCTGTCAACCCTCCTAACAGATCTGTGCTGCGGGCGAGTATACACTGCGACACTCAGGCTTCAAACAGAGAGAGCTTATATTTTGTTTCTAAATTCTACAGAATAATTTCAACGTTCAATTACACAACTTACTAACCCAACATAAATGATAGGAACTGTGCTATTTGGGAGAACTATATCATACTCAAATAAAAAACTTATTTTAGATAACTGCACCTGGAGTCAAATCAAGGACCCCTACTCCTGTAGCCCAACACCTTAGTTATCTTGATAGTGCGTCTATATTTGTATATTTTAAATATCCTGTTTTTTTAAATCTCAGCAATGCCTAAAGTTCAGAATTATAAAATTAAGTTTTTATTATTTCACGAATGGCAGACATAGCAATTTCTTGGGGTTTTATCGTTTAGTTTTTATTTAATAACTAAATCATTACTAGAAACACAATATGATTCAATCTTACACAAAAACTAGTCTTGCTGCTGGAATGTGTATAGTTGACCTTTTGCTAGTGGAAAAACTTTAAAGGTCATGGTATCACCCTTTATGATAATCAGGATCATTGAGTATGAGTGCCCCTGTAGTCTTAGTTCTGAAGAGTCTATGTACTACACAATACATGAGTGGTCAGGTGCGCTCGTGCGTGAGTGGTTGAAAGAGTGTTTGGGTGCTTGCTTGCGGGTGCTCAGTGAATAGTAAACTAACCACATAAAGATACAGCATCCTTTTATCTTTCAAAACCTGCATGGAAACTATCAGTCACATTATATTTGTGGTGTTTAAGTGTCCTGTTTATAACTTCTTAACCCACGAGAGAGGAAGTATTCTGATCACTAAAAATATATCACTCGAGATTTTGAAATTTGTCTACTTTGAATCCAAAAAAGTGATTTTTGAAACGTTGTCTGTTACCAAAACCATAACTGAAACCATTTTATCAATCAGGCTTAACCTTAATAACTAGGGTTTTAAAAAGTATCCCAAGAGTGATTTTTGGAACTATCCATCTAATCATAAAATGAAGGCTAGTTTACTTCAAGGTGCAAAAATAATAAAAAATATTCTAAAAATTGGTTCTAACAATTAAAAAAAAAATTCTTATCTAAGAACTGTTTAACATTATAAACAAAATGGTGCATTTAATTTCACCATGATCACACGGTCAGAAGTTTTAGAGTTTGGTCTTATCTCCACAACTCTTTAAAATACGGAATAACTTATCACTGAAAAGTTATAGGCAGAGCCCTGCTTTTATGGTGAATAAAAAAGCCCAATTTCGTTTTTAAGTTTCCCAAAAGCGGTGAATAAGCGGTGAATTACAAAAATCCTATTTTTGCGACGAAATTATTGAATTAAGACAAAAGCTTTAAAAAAGTGGTTTTTACCAAACTTTCGTGATTAAGGTGACTTTGTTGGGTTAAAGCTAGACTTCCAGGACAATGTTTGAAACAGGTAAACTAAACATATTGAAGTGAAAACCAAAAATTACATTTTGTTTGGACAAAACGGTAAAAAACACTAGTCCGAAAAAAAATGTGCTGTCAACTTATTGAAAAAGTAAGATTTAGTGGCAGCTGGTCCGGGAAAAGTATGTACAAGTCACAAAGACAAAATATTACACAAAAATCATCTTGTTACTTCACAAAAATTGTGACTATATTTTTAAATCTCAATTTAGGCTAGAAAAATACAAAATAACTACTCAACATCACCAAACTGCAACATGCAGCTGGTAACAATGTTATCCACTTTCATTGTGGTTCTGCGGTCTGTTACTACTAAACTATACCTAGAAAAATATCGTTCTGAATCTGCATTTGAAATCGGCAGCCACAACGCTTGCAAACACTTTGTTGCGAAGTCACTGAACATACTGTCTGTCTTCAGCCCTAGCAGCACATTCTCAATTTTTAAACTTTCGATGCCATCACTCTCTTCCATCAAAACTTTCAATATCCCAAAATATTAGCACGAATGCCGAAAATCGCGACTAAATCGCGATTATCGCGGACATCATTAAAAATCGCGAATATCGCGCTAAAACGCCGATTTCGCGAATTATCGCGACAATTCTGAGCATATATTTGCAATCAGGGTAACCTGAAATGTGAACACATGAAAGAAAAAATGCCATATCTAACATTCGCGAATTATCGCGAACTCCACAAACGCAGGGCTCTGGTTATAGGCTTCTTAAAAATAATTTTTTTTATTTGAAAGAATATTTTACAAAATAAATATTTCTGAGTCATATGCAAATATAATGATATTTTAAAATATAGCTTTAGAAATAAAGCTGATTGCTAAGCTCATTGGTGGAATGTGAATTTCTTTTTTTCCCCATTGTGTGTATGTAACAACATATTTTTATTTTTTTCACAAATCTTAAGAGTTTAAAGTAAATGCCTCCATTTTTAAGTAAGTAGAGAAAGAGAGAGTCTGTGTGGTGCACAGTACCATTTATCTTAAGTGTGAACGTAAGTTAATGCAAATTCTTAAACTCTGAATCTTTGTAACAGTTGTGTACTATAGAGTACACTCCAATTTCCTTGCGAATGGACGTATCTAATTGTTAAAAATAATTAATATATCTACTTTCACTATCTGACAGTTAGATGATATACTTTCACATATTAATACACCAATTCATATTATATTCAGCTGTTACTTTTGATAGATCTTGTTAATACAATAGTAACATGATAGCATGTTATTAATGTTGACTATAAAAACATAGTTGTTTCTTTTAAAAGGTGCGTTAGAAAATCAAGATACAAAATAGCTATTTTCTCCTAAAATAACAGGCTTATTTATTATTTTACCTAAATTATATTTGATTTATTACTATATCAAAGACATAATTTTTAAACATCAAAACTATTAATACTTGGAGAGAGGTATATTTTACCTTCTTTTGAAAGTAAGGAATTTTGTTATAGTTTGTATTCAGGTGCACTTAAAAATTTACGTAGTATTAAAACTTATAATAAGCTTTAACTTTTAACAGTACATTTTTTATTTCAAAGTGATTGTTCAGCTGTATCAAATTGAGCCAACTTTATTCATCCACTTAATTAAGAGACGAATAAAGTGGCAATTTCATCAAACTTTCATAACAATATTTTCACAAACTTTAAGGTCCAGCAGTTATTCAGGAAGCACTAATATGATACACATACATACATACATACATACATACATACATACATACATACATACATACATACATACATACATACATACATACATACATACAATATATATATGCATATATACATATATGTATATATATACATATGTATGTATATATATACATATATGTATATATATACATATGTATGTATACATACATATATGCGTATATATATATAGTTTGTCTTGCAATATTTTCATTTTTTTAAATTCTTACAATGGTTAGGAGGATAAATAACATTAAATTAAAATTACTTTAATGGTATCAATATAATTATGATAAATACTTTTAAATCTTAGATGTAGCTGAAATTTTTCAGCTTGATTAAAGGTTATGAATAAGAAAATGTATTGAAATAATCGATTTCTCTGGCCTATCCTTGATATTAATAATTGTAAATTATTATTCAACCACTCACTCAAAACTCACCGTATTAGGTTGTATGCCGGAATCGTAAATTGATCAGCGTCAATACTAACTAAGAATGAAATGAAGCAGATGAACCAGAGATGACCTTTTTTTACAAGGTAATTGCTTCAATTTAGGTATCGTTGCCAGCTTTTAAACTGTAACAGGACGCCGCAAGAAACGGCCTTTCATTATCTTATTGTGAGTCGCTGTTAAAAACTTTTATAAAAGTGGAAAAAGTATTTTTTTGTCAATTTCAACTCATTTTGTGCGTCCTGCCGTATCTAGTACTAGAAAACAAATAAAGATCATTTGTATAGGAAAACCTATTTATATTAAAATAAGAAATAGGGATAAAAATTATATTGCATGAATATTATTAAATAATGTATCCGTGATAAATGATATGATAAATTATATATTTTAAGGTAGAGAAAATATTCATGTATTGGCAGTTTTTGTATCAAAGCATTATTTTGGACAAAATAAATAAAATAATTCTCCAGTAGAAACATAGAGTTTAAATTTTATTCACATGGTGACTTTAAACGTTATCGAATATCTGTCAGGGTGTCCTGGAGTTTAATGTCAACATTTTCTCTTCATTTAAAAAGTTTGTCATCTAATGTGGTTAAGCTCATGACAGATATTCAAGAATTGTTGTTATTACCATGTGAAGATAATTTAAACTCTTATGTTTCTACTGAAGAAATATTCTATTTATTTTGGCAAAATAATTTTTTTTCTATAAAAACTGCAAAAATACCTCCTCTCACGTCCCGTAAACTTTAACCTGAATACATCTATCCAAAGTCCAACTAGAGCCAAATGATCGTTTTTAGAATAAAATTTACAGATATTCCATAACATGTTCAGTAAGAGGATGTGGATGAATATTGTTTTTCACTTCAAACATTACGATAATTTAGTCGGGTAAGTTTAATTGATCTTTCAACTGACCAATTCTCCGTAATAGTGGTATCCAGAGTCAGTTTAGTGTTTTCCTGCATCGAGATATCACAGCATTAGATGTGTCTTGCCTCCACGTGGCACGGTGACGTCATCTGGAAACACCCCCCACACGTGTAGTGAGCCAACTTTAGGAGTTATGTATCACTAGTCCTATTCACACACGCGAAACGATTGGTAAACGGAGAGATATCAGAGCTTACTAAGACCGAAAAAAAAAATATCACTATATCCAAGTACCCATTTGGAATACACGACCAAATTAATTAAAGTGATAGAATGGGTGATGTAGAATTTTAGATGACATTTAATTACTCACATTAACTTGGAGAATGAGTGGAAAACCATTTAGTAAAAAAAAAACACTATTAGTACATCTGACCGGGATTCAAACCCCAATCTCCCACTAGCGGGAAATTTAGTCTAACAAGAGAGTGACGTGTTAGACCATGTGACCAACAATGCGGTTTATTAATGATTAACTTTTAAAATTGTAGTCTTATTGTTTTTATCATAGCCCATGAAAAATATATTATTAACATGATCTCGTTTGCGTTACTTATATCATACTATCCCATTTAAAAATAATAATAATAATAGGACTGTCTCAGACGATTTTCAAATGTTGCTTTATTCTTCACCAAAATCTCACTTCTTTAAATATTAAATGGACTGATGTACCAGAAGACATAATATTGGTATTATTAGCACCGTATCTTACTACCCGTTCAGGTTATACGCACTTACACTAATGTGTAATGGTAGGGTGATTGTGAAATGAAATGGAGGACCTACAGTTTAACGTGGGATCCGAACCAACAGTGGAGGCCTGGCAATCCACACATTCATAAGTTGTAATTAATACACGTCTTGTCAGAGGTGAAGGAAGGGTTTGGTAATCTGATAAATCTGTGTCGGGACCAAATATTGAACCCTGGACACCTTACTCCTAGACCACCAGGTCACCTATGACTAAATAGATAATTATCATATAAACCAAACCATCGTTAATAACGAGAGTTTATCAAATCTACATTTTCTGAGTGACAGCATAAAAAGCATACAAAAATTGTATGTGTATCGTCTTCCAAAAGAAACTATTAATACATTTAGTGTTATCGTAATTTTAATTTGGTTCATATGGAGGAAACCATAATTATTTCCTTTTATAATTTATTTGATTTTCACAAAAAACATGGCTGCTAAATTTAAATAAAAGCTTATATTTCTAAAGTTGGCGGTGATTAAAATTTAATCTACTTCTCAAATCCCTCCCATCTAGGGTAACTTGAAGTACTTTATAATTTCTAAACACGAGAAAACAAGTTTAATTGATCGTATTCTCGTTGCTATGCAACGTGTTGTCCCCCCCCCCCCACCAGTCCATCCTTCAGATTTCTGTTATTTGTTTCCATGTAAACAATACATTGCTGAAGTGCGAGTGATTCAATCAATCAAGAAGTTAGAAAGATAAGTTGCTCCTGTTAGGCTGACTAATTAAACGTCCGTCACTTAGGTAAACACACTCTCACCTCTGCTCTGATAAACTGGGACCGAAAATATCTGATTTCAAAGATAAACAAGTAAGATAGAGTCACGTGACGTAACTGTGACGTTACCGACACGACTCTCTCTGGCTGACAATATTCTGTGCTGGTGAGTTGTTGGCATAGTAACACGTGTCGCAGTACACAATTTAATCATTGGAAACCACCCGTCTCGTTGGTCGCATGGTCTAAGGCAACGGTTGGCAACCTACGACCCACGGGGCAGATTCGCCCGCCAAATGATTTTATCTGACCCGCTAAAAATTTTAACAAGCCAAGATTGTCTTCATAAAAATAAACTAGTTAGTATATGAGAGATATGATAATTGTACATATAATATTAGACACTAATTTTTTTTAAACCCATACGTCCCATCAGTCCCGTAACAGACTAGACTGCCGATGGTGGTTAGATCGGGGTTAGGATGCTGGTCGGATGTATTGAGAATTGTTTTTCCTAAATGGTTTTCAACTCTCTGAATGCAAACACAGGTACACTTTCTCTAAATTAAACCTTTATCTTCCCTAACATATTTGCGTAATTAGTACTTATACATACAGCCCGAATGGGTAGTAAGACCTGGTGCTAAAAGAAATATACGTATTGAAAGCTAATAGTTAAACTGTAATTAGATATTAAGAAAGGGGTTGACAGATGTTTGGCTTCCGTGCAGGAGACAATACTTAATGTTATAGTGAGTATTATTATTATTTAGCACCACGTCTTATTTAGGACCCTCCCCCCCCCCATAGTTCACCCGACCGAGATTCTAACCTCGATCTCCCCGTCCTCGGCAGTCGAGCTCAACACGACTAGAGCGTTAGCTATATAGTGAGTAGTAAGACAATTTTGCCAAACACATTTTTTTATGTCAGCTATTTTAACTTTTTTATTATTAGTGTTATTTTACAGATAAGCTATTGATAGCTTAGTATAATATTTACACCTGCAGATCCCATGACTTGAAATATGCGTATGTGAAAATAAATCTAACAAACTTTTCTAGCTGTAGGAAAAGGTTTATCCTATGGAAATGTAGCTATAGTTGTTAGCTGTTTAGAAGTAGAATATAGGTATAGATATAGTTCTTTGAATAAGTTACTAAAAAGCCGATACACAGTAATCTGTAGGGAAATATTATTAGATTTGTTTTACAACACCTTTTATTGATAATATATTATTACTAAGCAAATAATAATATTATTCTCAAATATGTTGACGATACTCACGCTCAGTCAATATTTGTTATAATTTAGTGGTCCAAAATACCTATATATTTGGTTTTTGTTTCTTTTCATATAGTGAAAATATTGAACATTATGCATAGAAATATTTTTTTTATATAAATATGATTTCATATTGATTCAACTCATATAAAAACAACTTTCAGCTGATATGATCGATATTAGTATAACCCCAGATATCAAATTTATCGGTCAACCATTCCTGATCACGTGGAAACGTTTTTTTCCTTCCCCTAATCAACTGTTTCTAAAACTGGCTTCAGGTCTGAGCTATTGCACAGCCACCCCTTCTTAGTTCAATGGTTGTAACAAGAAACTTAATATTACTAGACAGCTCATGTCTAGCCACGTCAGACGCAATCACCCTCTCTGTAGGACGCTGACGTCACTTGTTTCAAGAAAACTGTCTCAGACGATGTTATCTAATTTCTATATATAGAATTAACCAAAACATACTTTACATTATTTACTAGTTTCTACTTTTTACAGATAAATAATTTATTTTAAAACTGAATATAAAGAGCATTTCGATTCATATATTTCGTATATTTGCTTTCTTAATCATAGACATAGTTATAAACTATCAATGCTAATTTAATGTGATGTTCACTTTTATAGCCGAATTAGAATATGAGTTTATTTCTTATAACTAATTCCGATACAGCACCCTATGCGTTTTTTTTGTACGTTTCTGTTTATGTGTGTGTTCTCTCTTCAAAGAATTTTTTTTTATCACCGCGTCTTACTACCTGTTCAGGTCATACACATATTTGATAATCATTCTAATGGGGTAAGGCTGAGGAAGGAAGTCTTTCATAAGTAATCTACCCACCTTTGTGTGGGTAAAGAGTGGGAAACAATTAGGTGAAAACCACCCTCAGTAGACTCAAGTGGGATTCAAACCCCAATCTGCCCATCTTCAGCAAGCCATCAAAGATTATTGACTGACCAATGGATCTCGACCTCACATAAAAAGGCCAGACTTCTTCAAGGTTTTTTTAAAGATTTTTAGACGTTATTTTTTTTTACTGATCATTTTAGGTTCAAGAATTCTAAAGTTAAAATACGAGCTGTTTCGGGAACGTTTAGCCCTATAAAATATACGTTTAGCTATATTCATCAAATATACAAAAGTGTTCCTCTTTTCGTGGTGTCAGAAGCTAAGCTTGCATAAAATTGTTAAAAATATTAAATACGTTTGTCCGAATCAAGGCGGGCCCTCACATACCTATAAAATTGGTATCGGCGCCGATATCTGTGGTTCTGAGATTCCATGTAATCTTATAGCCAAGCAGTACACGATGCCGACACGACAACAATATCGATACAACGATCGATATGTCGGTGCGATGTCGGCGAGTCTCTCGATAGACAGTTGCGCAATATTCAGCTGTGATCTGGTATTGTTTTGGTTCCATCATACAAGAGTTTAAGTGATTGCACTTCAACTATTATTTATAATAAGACCATATAGTTCTAGTTGTGAGGTATAATTTTATTTTTTATTTATTTGAAGTATTTAACGTGCAATTTCTGAACCTATCAATCGTATTAGTACACGATAATTTCTATGAGTGAGAGCGAAAGGGCCTACCAATTTTGCCGGGAACGATTTTTTCACACATAACCTTCAGGGTTTCTTCACATTCTACAATCGACACATGACTGATGGCTCTACTTCCTCTCCAAAGGAAGTTGTGCTACGGATCTTTATCGCTTAAGAAAAATCCATCGATACCGACGGGGTTTGAACCCACAAAGATCGGGTCCAGAGACAAGCACTTTACCCTCAAACCAGCTGAGGTCGACTTGTGTATTATAGTTGTTGAATAAAATGCCTTAAAAGTTAGAGTAAGAACAGAGGGACGTTTATCGTATGAGTAAAGATCAGAGCGTGTTTGTGGGATAAAAACTATAAAATGATTCCAAAATTCTCCTTCCCTTCACGCTTGACTTTGTCTCCTCCAGAGATGAAGCAAACACAACAAAAGAAACCTCCTATTCCTCACGGGAGCCATGTTGATTGCTATATATTACTCACGAAAAGTCACGTGTCTCAAGCGCCGACCCGATCTTGTCGGTGTACAGTGTATGTGTACAGCGGACCCCACTGGTGTCGGTGTCAGCTATGTTATAGGCGCCGGCACGACACCGATTGTGTCGGTACGTTTACATTTCATTATATTTAAATTATGTTAAATACATAGCCTACATAGTAATTCCTTAACGAATCGCTCTTTAATTACGAACCATTTTCTAGAAACTCAGATTAACTAAACCAAGGGTGTCCAACATTTATAATGTAAAACTTAAAAACAAGCTTTATATAAACATAAGAACTCTTAGGAAATCATTACGACCTATTTATTTGGTTCCTGTGGCACAAAATAAGGGCTTACAAAATATTTGTGTATATTTAAAATAATAACTAAAAATTGGTCACGACATTACACAAATAAATAAATAATATAGACTTATTAGAATTGTATCAGTCACTTGATGAATATTGAAGATTAAATAAATTTGAAGTATTAGATATGTTTTCTTATCGCATAGCAATATGCTTTCGGTCTATTCCCACATAACAATGTCAACATATTTATAAAAACCTATATATACATATAATCTTCTTAGGTTCTTAAGTCAACAACCCGAAGGTTGTTTTGATGATAATTATATCCATCCGGCGCTGGGAATGTACTCAACCCTTCAGCTGGCTAGTGCTGCCTGCACCATCTGGTATGGATTCCATGTACTAGGGGAGTTCAGGAAGTGTGGGAGTTCCCCATTGCCTTCCACGCTCAATTTATATGCGAGAGAGCGAAATATCCTACCAATTTTCACCAGAAAGTACTTTCTCATACCTTCCAGAATTCTTTTACATGTCACAATTGGCATGAAACCGATGGCTTTACTTACATTCCGAAGTAAGTTGTGCTACAGACTTGTATTGCTCAAGAATCATCCGTTGACCTTGGATGGGTTTGAACCCACGAACATCGGGTCCTCGCATGAGAGCTTTACCACACGACCACCAAGGTTGACATATATATAAAATTAGATTTGGACATCCATGTCTCTAGTAATACGATGATAACACCCTGCAACAGAGCCGATATAGTATCACCTTCACACTAAATCCTTTATACTTGCTATCATGATTTAAGTATCGGTGGATAATCCTGTAAACACCTCAACTAATCCCCTACGAATTAAATGTAATCATTTGACGACAGCGATGACGAGTCACCGATGCGCGCGCATAGGATGTAATCTCGCGCGGAGCTCTAGTGATGGCTTGTGAGTGAATATGGTCAACAATCAGTCTGTTTCGAAGTCGCGTCGTGGGGAAAGATTGTCTTCCTTCACTAGTGACGAATACTTTTTTTTATTTTAAACCGAAGAAGGTTTATAGTGTCTTGAAGTTCGTAGAGTGCTCTGGTGGCGAGCGGTGAAACTTTGCATCAAGACTTCACGTGAGTGTGCGGTTCAACTTCACTTGACTTATTTGAATACTGTCTGAACGTGTGAGGTAAGACAGTTGTAGGAGCCTTGAAGTAGAGATAACAGCTCCTGGATAAGGCTGCAGCTTACGTTAGGTTTAGACTTTAATCTCTCCTTACTTACAGGGGTTGGACAAAATGATGTGACCACTAGAGAAACAGCCGACATTTCCTTTTAATAAGGAGATGTATCACCATTTGTATTTCCAACAGATCCTATCTTTATTAGAATATATAATAAGGATGATGGGACCCAAGCCTTCTTAGGGATATTCAAGAAGTCAAGACTCAAATAAAAAAAAAGTTTGGCCTAGTAGCTTATTAGAAAGAAATTTAATAGATTTGTCTCGTGTTCACATTATTTTGTCCACCCCCTGTTCACACACAATACGGTATACAGTATTTTCACTGTCGGAGAAAAGAGTTGACGTGCCCAAAATGTATACGTTGTTACAATGTTTCATGATCAAATTTGAGGAAAATATGACTATAGAGCTGAGATACGCTTTAGATGGTCGTATATAACATTAGCGCATTAATATCAGGGGAGTTATAAGATATTAAAAATCATACAATTTAATTTATAAAAACATAATATAACGTTCCACTTAGGATAGTAGTGAGGCCGATAGAATCTAGATGCAATTCAATACTTCCGGTGGTTAGGATTAAATAATTTTCATTATTTTGTCTGCTACTCAAAGTCAAGGAACTAAGTTAGCTGACTATAAAGTTAACGGTTTCTGGTTAGAGCTTGTGATACCTTAACTAGGTCAGTTTTATTAAATAATATTGTAAATTAATTAATGGATGTTTATCACTAGATATATTCTCTAAGATAGGCCAGTCGACAAGCCGTGTTTTGGTATAAATCTCTGTTTAGAAATGTACTGCACGTGGAGTATCTCAAACTAACAATCTGTAAGCCGTGACCTTAAAAGAGGGTTTCATGATTGGTCAGTGACGAACTTAAAGATCGGTCATAAAAAGTATTATTATCTGCCTTGACGAGGTTGTTACAAAAGCCACTGGACTTGAGACTCCATTCATTAGTTTAATTACCATAATCCATCGTTTGTATTATGTATACCAACAAAATATAACCACGACCCCGTGGTGTAGTAGGTGTCAGAGCATTTGGCTGCAAGCCTAGGGGTTACGAGTTCAATTCTCAGCTGTTACCTTTGGTATTTTTCCCTAAAGGGGAATTACCCTAACGGTCACCAGGGTTTTGTTAATTAGGATTAAATTAGGTTTAAGAGTTTCCACTGGTTCCACACCCTCATAATCAATATCACGATCACTTCATCTCAACGATATATCGAAAGAGCCTCCGCGGAAAGGATGTATGACTGAGCTGAATCCAAACTGCATTTAAGTTTCGTGTTAAGAGTAGTTAACACAATCTATGACGGTTTAGTGAAACATCCATCCCAATAGATTATATTGAAGTGCTCCCACTGCTTTGATGTGTTGTGACATATTATGTGTCATCTGACGCCGGAATGCGTGTTAACATCTCATGACACGCATCAGCCCAAGCTCTGGACAACCAGATTTTCGTCAGACGTGTTGAAGCATCAGAACGTGACACTTGAGTTTCTTTATATTTACTTTCTTTCTTGTAGATATATTAAAGGGTAAAAAACTTCTTTGTTGACATCCAAGTGTACATTTTGAAAGGCTCTTCATCTTTCAAGAGTTCAGACCATGAAGTATGAAATTCACCAAATTCACCCTCTTCGGCATTTATGGGATGTAGCCAATCTCGTGTGTTTCAGTGAAATAACAAATAATGGCGGCCACAATCCCCTCCTCTTCATCAAGTTCAGCTAATAAATAGTCTTTCAACCATTCTAGTACCGTCCACTTGACTAAATGAATCGTACACTAAAAGGTGTGCTCTGATCAGAATCAAGAAATGAAATGACAACAATTCATGACCAAACGTCACAGTCACAGTCATCAAAGCAGTGTAATAAATTGAAGCTGATATGTAATGTTGTAATAGTATTATTATTATTATTATTATTATTATTATTATTATTATTATTATTACTTACGCTACTTACGCTAATGTGTAATGGTAGGGTGATTGTGAAATGAAATGGAGGACCTACAGTTTAACGTGGGATCCGAACCACGGTGGAGGCCTGGCAATCCACACATTCATAAGCTGTGATCAATACACGTCTTGTCAGAGGTGAAGGAAGGGTTTGGCCATAAGATAAATCTGTGCCGGGACCGAGTATTGAACCCCGGACCCCCAGGACAGAAGTCTGACACCTTACCCCTAGACCGCTAGGTCAAGATATTACCCTAGTTAAAATTAGACTGATATTTCTTCTGCCAAACATTTTGTAACTGAGCGGTGGAAAACTTGTGTGTAGTTAGTTTGTAATTTTTTATAATTCTGGGCCATAATTAATACATTAGCAAACTTAAAATAATCCTTCTCTTTGAAATATATTTTAATATATTATTATATAGAAAAATATATTTTTTATAGCTGGGATACATTTACATTTTGCTACATTTTTTAATTCGTCAGGAAACATAATATTATTAAAAAATTTAATATATACTGGTACTTCTAGCAATCACCACAATGGAGTAGGGAGGAAAAGAGTTTTTTTAACTCTCCAGATTTCTCCTGGAGAGAAGATAAAACACCACTTCTGGTACACCAGACTAAGACCTGGGACTAGGGACGCCAGTAAAACATTCTAACGATGAATAAACTCGACCGTAAACGGACCTTTTCACAAATTATACTGTACTAGTATTTTAAGCACTAAACCTAATAGGAATGATTCACTCAACCCATTCTGATTACAAACTAAACATTCGCGTGGACCATTACGTTGACAAATAGTTCTATAAGATCTAGCTTTGGAGATTAGTTGAGATGAGTTGAACTGGAGTATAACAGCTCGCGGAGATTTTGTGATTGGCTTAGAGCTCGTCACGTGACCCTGTCTGTTCTGCGCTTGTTTTTTTCCGGCGAACATGTGAATTCACAGTAACTTTTAAATATATTATATCGGTTTTCAGTTAGGATGGTTTTACATTACATTGTATCTAGTTCAAAGGCTTTAATACATTCATGACGCACACCACGTATCTATTTCAAATGCATTATATATGTATTTATTTATAAATATATATATTATTTTATCTTGCTGAGATGACTGTGGTTGGGTATATTTTTTATCTAGATCTTTTAGCAATACTAATTTATTCAACGTGTTCTTTCTCAATTAGAAAGTTAATCATATTTTGTTATTTGGTTTTCCCCGTTCATGCTGTACTTATACATAATAATTACGCTAATTAAGTAGTATGACAACTGTAAAATCTAGAAGAAATATTCCTACATTTACGTGGAGGAATAGGGGGTAAACAATTAATTAAAAACACCTTCAGTAATTTCGATAAGGATGGAATCTCCCCCGGCTTCTCCCAGTCATTGACAAATCAGACTAAATGAACTTGATATTAAGATATCATGCCCATCGACGCGGGTGTTAAATTAATTATTACTTTATTTATTTTAATAATGTTATTAATTTACACACATCAACAATTGCCTTAATCTTGTCTACGTGAAACTGTTTTGAAATAATACTTAGCCAATGTGACTATAATTTATCGTTAAATTGAAGGTGTTATTTTGTGTCCATTTAGAAAATATTGTGAATTTATATAGGTGTCATAACCATTAAGATTTTTCCCTGGATCCGTAAAATACTCAACTTTTTCCATAAAAACTATCTGGAGTAAATTGTTTCCGCTAACCATGCAAGTTATGTGTAGGTCATCATTGTGGATTAAAACAATTAATGTATCGTGACAAAGAGAATGACAACATTGCAATCGAATGTGATATATCGGTCATAAACTGGAAGTTTTTTTAACCATTTGCGTTTTATTTACATTTAATTGTACAACTCAAATCTTCAAATAAGGCACGGATAAACAAAACAAATTGTGACGATGATAATTTAAATAATAAGAATTATGTATAAAATCTTTAGTTAAAGTAATTGTTACTATTCAAACAATTTGGCCAAATTTAGAATACGTATTTATATTTAAAATACAATATTTAAATACTTAATTTATAAATATAATCAATAATCTAAATATTCAATCAAATATTTGAATACTATCTTATATGCAGATAAACCAAAAGTGTAGTAAGACGCAGAGAACAAACTGTTTCATAAACAATGGCGTGGCGTGACTCGTACCCAGGTTAATTAGAACTTGTTTAGACTGTACTGTGAATTGTTTTCCTCACACGGAAGAACATACATTTACCTACTATCTACAAAAGTAAATTTCCATACATGTAGAGCAGAATTCATGTATGTTTGGTCAAATGGAGACCATGAGAGATCATACATCACAGGTACAGTTTTAGCAAACTCTGTAAACCCTGGCAACTATCCACGATACACCACTGTTTATAAACCGTTCTGTTGATCTATCGATAGATCTAGATTAGTGAACACAAATTGAATCAGCTTTAAACTATAAATCTTTCACGTTTCTTGGATTTTCTTAACGTATATATCTGTAATAGCTTCTAGTCACGGATTCGCATGCGGACAAACTAGACGTTCGTGAACAACTGCGGTGCAAATGTCATAGGCATATTGATCTTGATTTAAGAGCTAAAGAGTTGGAATACATCTAGGTCATTTCCATGTTTTATTACGTTTTAACCAGGTTATTATTTCAACCGAAAATACTTTTAGTAACACGAGCTGAAGTCATAATTAGAACGTGATAGGAAGAAAGACATATTAAAGCAACGATTTTTTTTAATATACATCTTTTATAAGCCCACTTTGGTGGCTGCGTGGTCTAATGCGCTACTCTCGCAGTAGATTAGACTGCCGATGATGGGGTGATTGAGGTGCGAGTATACTTTCTATAATTTAACCGCACTAATTCCTAAAACCATTAGCGTAATTAGGACATAAGCATGTAACCCGAACTGGTAGTAAAACGCAGTGCTAAAATAAAAATATACATACAATATATTAATAATTATGTTTCGTACATTAACTACTATCGTAATGTATTTAGTTAATAAATAAATTGTTATGAAATTTCGGGGGGAAATCATTAATATAAGCTTCTAATATCATGACTATTTTAATGTTTCACGTTAATAGTACTAAAAGCATGTCGAATTCATCGATCGTTTTTAAAATTTAGAAGAAGTGCCCGCATTTTAAAGGGGTGAGAGCCACTGTCCTAAGCCTATTCTTGGTTTCGCTTTAACCTGCATCTATATATATGTTTGTATAATAGTCTCAGCCAGACGGATAAATAAATTTATAATATGTTCAACCAACCTAAATCATGTTTTCAATGAGTTTTAAATAAACCAGAATAGATATACATGATATTTTAGTGTGTACAGTCAAGTTATAACAATTTTTAAAATACTTTGGAAATTGCTAATATATTATACTTTATAATATTTTACCCAAAACCCTATCATACACCACACGACTGACTGGTGGAGGAATTGGCCTCCTAGCGATGATGTTTCCCTGCTTTACCAGATGAAATAACTGTGCTTGCTTGTAGTTGCAGGGCTGCATGAGGTAGCAGCAGAAATTGGTGCCTTGTAAACCGACGGCGCCCCGGCTCGGTGTCCTGTATGCGGCGCGTGGAGGCGGCGCCCCACCATGACTCACGCTCCCGCCCCTCAGAGGAGACCCAGCACCTCCAGGGACGGTGATGCTGGGACTGTGGACGAGTACTCTCCCCCGCCTCCGCCTGACGGCGGCTGGGGGTGGGTCGTCGTCTTCGCCTCCTTTATGATACACATCGTCAGTGAGTGCCGCTTTTCGTTTACACCCATAGCGTTTGTTTTGATTGCGATATATAGTTCCCCTAGCAGGGATGGCCACGTGGGGAGGAGAGGGTACTCTGACGTAGAAGGTCATAGGATCCCCTCCTCTGAGTGCAGTGACTATTTCCAAGCACACTTCTGAGTTGTATATCACCTCGCCAAATGAGTGGAAACATTTCTTATGCAATTCTAAATTATATAATTAGAGCCACTGAGAGTGCTGGCCAATACAGACACCAAGGTGCTAAAATAGTCAAGCAGAAATTCATAAATGTCAGAAACCCTGTGGGTTTATAACGTTACTGGGCAAATCCATCCGCCAGTAGGAGAACAAAAAGGGGAGGAGGAAACTACTAATGCCACGAACATTTGTTTTTCTATCCTCCTATTAAAAAGTTACATCATTAGATTCGCAAATATCCATTCTTCGCTCCTATACCAGTTACCTTTCGTTTCCAGTGCATTTAGATCTTAATAATAAACCAGAATATGTGAATTTTTGAACTTTTCAACTCATAAACTATTTTTACAAGTCTATATAGGGCATGCATATGGTCACTCATAAAACACAGTTTTGTATTCGTTCCAGTTAACACTAAACTCTTGTACTATTAAAAGTACGATCAATATTTAACCTAGGCGCAATATCAGATTGGCATTATGTCAGCTCCCTCTCCTAAGCAATGGTAATATTATATTAAATATCGACTATCAGTGAATTAAGCAAACAATGCTGTTTTTGGTTAAATTGTCAAACCTGAAAGAATAAGACAATTTGCATTTCAAGGAGCTTCATCTGAAGTTTCTTTTAAAGAGAATGGAAAGCATCATTTTCTAAAAACTATTATTATACCGGAATCACGTTTAACTTAACGTTAACATAACGTAACGTAAAAGCTATTATTGAGTTTTTAAATCAAAACCAACCCTATGTTGTAACTTAACTTTCACTTAACGTAAGAGTTGTCTAGGGTAGAACTTTCAAATTACGTTACTTAACGTGGAGTGTACCGCGTGTTCCTGTTAGCCAATTATGTGTTGCAAGCAACTTCAATACAGCAATTTAGTACTTCATTTGTTATATTATGGCGTGAAGACGCCTTATTCGGTATATTTAATCTGTCAGCATCTCATAAACGACCAAACGTCGTAGCTTCTTGTTACACTTAATTTAGTAGACCCTGTAAGCTTTTTTGGCAAGTACTTCTGGGCCTAAATCAGCTTCAACTGTATCAGTTGAATTTTTTGTAAACAATTTGTTTTCAAACTGTTTAAATTCTTTATCTGTGCTTGGATCAAGTTGTTTACGTTGCGTTACGTGCATACTTATCAAACACTATATTTCTTGGTCTCTCGAGTCTCACAGATTTTTCTAACCCCTGGGCTAACTCTATTGATCTTAAGATAATAGGAGGTTAATTAATCTGTTTGAGGAATCATCACGTTGTAGCCGCTTTCTGATTTATATACAGACATTATCTCTAGTATTCATTTAAAGTTGTTCTAATTCAACGTGATGTAAGTAGTCTTTTTAGCAAAACTATTTTAGTCACAGTAAAAGCGTGTTAGTAAATTTACAAATCAGTAGGTTTATACAAAAGAACGATTCAGATCCTAATTCTTTCTTCATTCCATTATTTCAGCCTTTAGAACCTTGAGATGCAAAAAGAGAATAAACAAAACAAAAAAAAAAACTTTTTTTTTTACGTTTTTGTAGAAACACCAGAGTAACAGAGTGCTCCGTCAACACTCGTTTGTTTGAAATTCCAAAGATAATCCTTATTCTCAATAGAACTTTCTCGAATGGTTTGTCTTTTATTTTCAATGCGTATTCCTCCTCTAGAAAGCTAACGTGAAGTTGTATACATCACAAATAACGAATATTGACCTAAAGAAAAGCTCCAAAGAGAATGAATATTGACATAGTGACTAACCTCCAAAGAGAACGCTTATTAACTTAGAGCATTACTTTTATATTATAATACAAACAGAAATAAAGAATAGTTCGATGGATAACGCAAATTGACATAGCTCCACACATATAACGAATAATGACATAGAGAATAGCCCCCAAAGTGGATACTTATCAAGTTAGAGCATTACTCTATTTATAATACAAACGTGAATAAAGAATAGTTCGATGGATAACGCAAATTGACATAGATAATAGCTCCAAAGAGAACTATCAACACAGGAAACAACTACATGTTGAGTATTGTAATAAATAAAAATATATCGCTAGTTTCTTTGAATTAGAGATGAGCACGTAGAATAACTTAGTATGAAATGCGTTGTAGCTATATATATAGCTACAACGCATTTCATACTAAGTTATGTATATATATATATATATA
>CABFVX010004701.1:958-27376 GCA_902151425.1 Timema shepardi
CCCCCCCCCCCCCCTGTCACCAAGCCCAAACGCCTGAGACGGTGTGGGTTTGAGCCAGATAATTATAAACACAGGTTCCCCTACGTTATATCCCGATGAAAGTTCTTGCAGGATGGTGAACAAATAAAGGTCATATGTTTGGCGGGAAGATTTGTATGAAAGGAGATTTGTGACAGCTCACAAGATCTATCCGGGATGATTGCCAGATCTAAGGCTGCTTTTTTTTCTTTTCGTTGAAAGTAAAATGAAAAAAAAAATAAAATAAAAATAGAAACCTAGACCGGAAACGGCGCGAATGATTTATTTTCAGCAGAGGAGGGACGTAGCAAGCGTGGGAAAAATAGTGACATTGTTGTTTCTTACAACCTATAGCGGAGAGGCGGGAAAATATGTAGTGAGTTAGAGTTTATAATAGAATATTTCACTGGACAATGAAGAATATAAACTCTCTCCTGATAAAATAATTATTGTAGTGAGTTAGAGTTTATAAGATACTATTTCACTGGACAATGAAGAATATAAACTCTCTCCTGATAAAATAATTATAGTAGTGAATTAAAAAAAAGTTGTCAGTAAAGTACCTGGCGAAATTAGAACTAGAATATTATTTACATCCGTTACTGTTCAGTCCCCGGACGTTAATTTATCAATATGAAAGTGTAAACCCTTATTTCACCAATGGTAAATTTTTCGGCCGTGCCGGGAATCGATCTTGGGACACTTATCTCAGTAGACAAACACGCTAGCAACTGAGATAAGGTGTCGGATCATAGCTGATATAAATCTCACAATAATATTACATGGTATGAGCGTGTTACATCCAAATATAAAGTTTGAAGGAAACCCATAAAACCGTTTCTTCTGTTTCCTCAGGTACGAACGTCTTTGGTTGAGTGGGACATGAAGAGTCAATAAAATAGAGTGACTTCAATTTTCCTTCTGATATGAAAAAATAACATTCATTTAGAATCAAATTTGAGATTTCCTTTTATTTATATCAAAAAGTTTCGCTTGGAGTACCAAGTCAAGGAAATCGAAGTAAGCTCGTTTGATGTTCAGATAAAGGGGAGTAAAGTAATTTTTTTTTGTGAAAATGGGTTTTAGTGCCTGAGTGAATACAAAAAATTAATATAAAAGTGTTTAAAAGAAGCTAACTCATATCCCTATTAGTTTATTCACTATGTTAGAGTATAAAAGGGGTTGAAATATAAAATGGCATTAATGGTTTGGGTAGAGAGACTTAAGTCACTTATATCCGTTTACACATTACTTTGAACTGACTTGAATTCTTTTCCACGTAGCATTAACATCCTAACAAAAAAATATTATTTTTACAAGCTCTAGTTTTTTAACTGATATTTTCAATTCAGGATTTTGTGGATATTATGAGAATGGATACAAATCAGATATTTTATTTGTGGTGATGTTGAAGAAATGTCTGAATGGATACCATTCAGAATGGATACAATTCAGCTACCCTTACGTCCTGTATTACTTAATGACCTACCCATCAACAGCATTATAGTTCAATGAGATACTAACGTCTCATACAGCTTCATGACCTACCCATCAACAGCATTATAAATCATATAATCTCTGCTAGTTGTGAGTGGGATTGAAGTTAGTTTCTCATTCTAAACCAGTGGTTCTTAATCTGGGGTACGTGGGCACCTTTTACGGGTGTAAGCGAGCATCTCTCAAGGGACTTATGGAAAAACCTAATTGTTGTCAATTACCGCTATCCTTGTTATTTACATTTCTCTTTTTTCCTCTATTTTTTCTCAGCTGGAGACAGATTTTTGAGAATTTTCAATCCTCTACTTGACGCTTTATATATTAGCAGTTGTTATCTTGCTTACTTTTAGAGTAATTTTAGCATCTTTCGTGAACAGATTAAGAAACCTAAAAACCATTGCCACCTCCCAAACAGCTCCCCGCCGACAACCACAACCCCTCGATCTCTGCTGAGTGGCGAGAGTTTAAGTAAATTATTATTATTTTGTTTGATCTTTTCAGAAACGAAAGAGCTTGAAGTTTCTTTTTTTTAACCTTTGCTAACCTTTTCTCGTATCGGCCAAGGTTGATAAGCTGCTAACTAAAGCCAACTCGGCTTGTTAAAAGGGGAAGACTTGAACCGGAAAGTGAGGCTACCTCTGGTGAAGATCATGACTGTAAAAATGTTATTGAGCCAACGGAAGCTGAATCTTCTCTCCTTAGGCCTACTCATCAGAATAAATCTTAAATTAAGTTAAGAAAGTATGATACTGAATACTTGTCTTTAGTATTTTCTTATGCAGGAGGTGATTCAGAATCTATACTTGTATGTGTTATTTGTATAGAGAATCTTTCCTCCAATTCAATGAAGTCATCTTTATTAAAAATACAATTTAATATGAAATATGAGAACCTTAAAAGTAAGCCACTTGACTTTTTAAGCGTAAGGAAGCTGGGATAAAATCTGGTGGACAAAAAATTATCTTTTTTTCATCTCTTAAAAAGAAGGGCCTTGAAGCGTTGTTAAAACCCAATTTAATATTAGGAAGGGCTGAAAAACCGCACACTGATGGGGAGTCATGTATACAGCATGCTGCGAAATACATGGTGTCCAGTATTATTGGTGAAAAACAAGAAAAACTGCTGGATCTTATCCCTTTGTCTAATGATACTTTGTCTCACAGGATCTCAATTATGGCTAATGAGTTGGAGGAAAACCTTATCAATAAACCGAAGTCCACAAAATACTTTGATGTGTAGTTGGACGAGAGTACAAATCGCACAAATATTGATTCTACCCCCACTGTGGCAGAAACTATTTTGTTCTGCAAGGAGCTCCCATGTCAGAAAATGGCACAGGAAATATTTAACATTATTGATGGGTTTAATACCTCAACATGTTACAGACTGGGAGAAGTGTTTTAGAATTTGCACTGACGGTGCACGCGCTATGACTGGAAATTATAGTGCTGTCGACTCCCAGATCAAGAATGCCACCCCACAGGCAAAATTTGTCCGCTGTGGTCTTCACAGGGAGGCACAGGTTTCCAGAAAGTATCAAAATGATATGAAAATATTATTGATAGAAGCCGTGAAGACCGTTAACTTTATAAAATTGAAAGCCGGCAAATTTAGATTATTATGTGAAGAAATGGGTTACGATCACAATCATCTTCTCTTCCACACTTAGGTAAGGTGGCTTTCCAAACGAAGCTATCTCGTGATCGTTTTCATGAAATTACTAAATAAGACAAGAAGTTAAAGTTTACCTCTCTGGCAGAAATTATGAGTTTTGGGACAGATTTACATATAAGCAGTGGCTGTACAAGCTAGCTTTCATGGTTAACGTAATTCAGCGACTGATTGAGCTTAATAATGGTTTGTGAGCTAAACACACAACAACCTTCAAGTTTCATGACAAAATAAAAGCTTTAAAAAAGAAACTTCAATTTTCAAAAAAATCAGTTGTGAAGGGACAGCTGTCATTCTTTCAATCCTTAGAAAATTCGGTAAAGGAAAATTAACTTGAGCTTCATGACAACGACATAAAATAACATTGTCTGGGTTTGAGTGAAGACTTTGGCAAAATATTTTTCTGAAAATTTAGAAAGTGAGTTATGGATGTGAGAATCTTTTTCTGAAGTGGAAGAATCCAATCTACCAGACTTCTTTTCAACGAAAGAAAAGGAAGAAATTATTGCACTGTCCCGTGATGAGCCCCTCAAATCCAGTTTCAAGAAATGATCTTTGGCAGATTTTTTGTTGGAGAGAGTGAACGAGTTTCCTCATATAACTGACCATACCATCATGTTTACGATCCCTTTTTAGACAACATATCTCTGAGAGATTGGTTTTTCATCCATGGTGTAACTAAAAAGTAAGTACGGCAATAGGCTAAATTTGTAACCGGACCTCCACTGGACAGTTTCAATTGGACAACTAGACCTCAAAAAGTTGTGCCTTGAAAGGCAGCCACACCCTTCTCACTGAAAAATTTTGGGATTCATAATATATCGTCTCTAGAATTACAATTAAATATTTTGATTTGAAAATATTATGTTTAAGTTTAATTTTCTCTTTATTTTTGAATGAATTTGTGAAGAAATTTATAAAACTTTTCTATAGACTTTTTACAGTAAAATGATGTTATTTTAACTAACCAAACGATTCTTAGTGAGAGACTAAGTTAAGTTCATAGCAGTAGTATTATTTTTAAATAGATTCGTCACATTTGAAATATTTTGGTTACATATATATTTTTCCTCTATAGATTAAATATTACCATGTGGTCATATTGGATTTTTTTTATCTTGGGGTACACCAAACTTCTTAGTCATGCTCAATGGGTAGACCCAACAACATAAAACAAAGTTTGAGAGCCGCTGTTCTAGACCATATTTTTACTTTGATATATTGCACATTATTTTGGTTTGGTTAAACTGGCGTAAAAAAAAAGCAATGGAATATCTCTATTTTGATAATTTATATTGAAACTTTTGATTTCAAAGGAATAAAGTGAATGCTCAGATTATAATTATTATTATATAACATTTAGGCATCCAGCTTTGGCAGGTCCCATTGTTAAGCTACTGCCCTCTCGCTCACAAGTGCAGTATGCTCTAATCCTTTGTGCGGCTTTCCTCTTCTCTAACAAATCCTAGCTCTAGGGCCCTGTCAGTTGCTCACAGTGTACTTACTACCTCTAGTACCATCTGACCTACATAAATAGGCGTAATATTATTGTATCTATAATGCAGATTAACCTTTGTCTGTTTGGTCATTGATGAAAAATTAAATAATATCATTCCCTTTTGTAAATATATTCAAATACATCTATCCATTGTTTTAAAATTAGTTTGTAAATTTAAACACTAATTAAACTACACAAATATATAAGTTCTCCCCTATAAGTGGTTCTTGAAAAGATCCAGATAACTGGATCCTCGACGTAGTGATAACTTATTACTAAACTAGATTAGAACATTTCACACTTGCTTCATCTCAAAACTAGATATTCTTTATTTCAGCAGAACGTTACTATTAGTGAACATTCATATCTGATCCTCTTTATTCTAACATAATATCTTACTACCCGCCAGGTATATATGCGTAGAAATAAAATATAAACACAATCATATATTTTTTATTTGAGGTATTTATTTAATTGTCACTTCCTGAGCCGATCTTATAAACTTATTAAAACCTGTAGCATACACAACACTCATCTCCCGGCCATAAAGTCGTCACTGTAGAGGGGGAAACACAAACTTCACCTACGATTATATTTTGGACCATGCTAGGAGTCGATCCCGGGACTCTTAACTTAGTAGGCAGATAAATTACTGACTAATCCAAGGTGTTAGGTAGCTACGCAAATAAGGTAATAATAGGAAAAGTAGACGGAAAATAAAATGTACTCACGTTTGCTTGGAAGGGGGGGGGGGGGGAAACATTTAGCTAAAANGGGGGTGAAACATTTAGCTAAAACCCACACCCTGTCGGGATATAAATATTGACCTGCCAATCATCCGAAAACATACATAATGAGCCTTACATTTGGACCGCGTGCCCACAGATGCGGATGACCTAAAATATTATTATAAGGTTTTGACCTTTACATAACATAGTTAGTGGAGATTTGCATTAATATACATGCAAATAGCAGATTATCTCTTCTCTAATTTGCTTAAAAGTCTTGATTAACACAAATGTATTCACGAAGTTAACTTGTTCTCCTAATTGTTTCCCAGTTGCCGCTGATAGAAATGGCGCTGTTTACTCTACGACTGGAAGAACTTTTCTCGTTTCCGAAAAGGGAGTGAGGAAAGACCTGCATTTAACGGGGACTGCAACCTCTAAATGATTCTGTAAGTTTGCCCATTATATATTTCAAAGCTGTAAACTATATAGACTAAATAAATAATTGAAAATACGGCCTTTTCATCAAGCTTTACTAGATTAATATTATTATTAGTTTCTGGTATTCATAACGGTCACTATAACGATTATATAGTCTTGAAAATGAAGTGTTTTTTTATAAAGTTAGATTTCATTAACTATACGCCCTTTTAAAACCAAAATTTGTATAAACTTATTCGATGACTCTTTTTTTTTTAAAAAGCTAGATTTAGTTAAGTGTCTTTTTAATTTCTCGCTATCTTACAGGTAGAGAAAGTATTGTGAGCGTAAAAAAAAAAATCAAACTCGAGATTTTGATGAATCTCGGTATTTCATAACCCCCTGAATCCAAAAAAGTTATTTTTGAATCTTTTTATGTCTATCTGTCTGTCTGTCTATAGCTCCGACTAGAGCCAAAACTATTTTACCAATCGGGCTATACCTTGGTATCTAGGGTTTTCATAGGGTTGTCCCGAGGTGTTTTTGGAATAGGATATCCAACCCTAAAATTAAGGGTATTTTACTAAAAATAGAAAAAGTCGATATTCTCAAAATAGGCTCTAACGTATTTGATTAAATTTAATTTCAAAACATTTATAGATATTCCAAACAAAATGGCTACTTTCAATATTTCGGCAAAATTACTTTAAGTGCTCCAGTCAGATGCGTAAATTCTAATTTTTTTTTATCATATCTCCTAAACTATTTAAGATATGAAATTACTTATTCTTGCAAATATGTAGATATATATATATATATATATATATATATATAATACAAATATTTTATCAGTGCTATATTTTTTATAAAACTTATAACTTTCATGCTATAGGCCTACACAAATATCTCTCTCTCTCTCTCTCTCTCTCTCTCTCTATATATATATATATATACATTAAACTTTTCGAACACTAAAGGTAAAGTAATGCGACCGTAAAAAATATATAACCTGAAACGGTGATGGGTGTCGACGTCTTATGACCCTCAGAACCTTAAGAGGTGGTTTTAGCAATGCCGTAAGTCTGTGTTAGCGCTGCTGTTTTGCTCATCGGCAATTATAGACATGAATCAAACAGAGGAAGATGTGACTTTTACATGTTGGCTTTATCTTATTTCACTTGATAAAACGAGGAGAAAACGAAGAAAATACAGGGTTTATAATTTATTTAGAGCAAGAGAAGATGGAGAATTCCACACTATATTAGGGAAACTCAGAGATGACCATCAAAAGTTTCACAAATATTTTAGAATGAGTGTTCCAAAGTTTGAAAACTTACAGAAGCCTCTTGCATTCAGTTTTTCAGCTATCTTCTTTCAAATATTTTCTTTAGTGAGAGTATTATCATAGTATTTATGCTTCAAATTATATAAGCATTCATACTCTTGAACCTCCATTATTAAGTTTATTCATGCATAGTTTTAGCTTATTGCACACAGTTGTGTTAACAATGTTGGAATGTTCCTTGGCTCAGCCACTGTCAGATTGTAGATAAGAAACTTCGTGAAGGTTCGCCGCTTGCCGGAAGAAGTCGAAGTAGGTGAAACGACACTAAGCTGGGACTGTGTTCGTACAGTGTTGGACCGTGACCTTGGGAAATCTCTATTGAAACGATCCAAGACGACACAGTCACACTCCTATGAGTGTGAGTCAAACTTAAGTCAACAATATTATTGTTTGGTAAATCAACAATGCATTGGATCCCCTGCAACTGGTCTATGAGAAAGAGAGCTAAGGAGAGGGATAGAGCTGACTACGGGGTGGCTCTTTTTCTTATTTTCTCTACTTACTACCCAGCCTGCTCATCCGCTTCTAACATCACCAATGGGGATGAGAATATTTATTATTATTAATATTATTATTATTAGCATCGCGTCTTACTACCCGTTCGGGTTATACGCACTTACGCTAATGTGTAATGGTAGGATGGTAGGGTGATTGTGAGATGAAATGAAGGACCTACAGTTTAACGTGGAATCCGAACCACGGTGGAGGCCTGGCATTCCTCACAGATTAGAATATTTATTTAGCACCGCGTCTTACCAACCATTTGGTTCATACGCTTAAGTACTAATTACGCTAATTATTTAGTAATCTGGAAGGTTGAATTTAGAGGAAGCGAACCAACATTTGCATGGAGGGAGAGTGAAAAACCATTATGTTCATCCGACTGAGATTCGATCCACGATATCCTCGTCCTAGACAGTCTAACTCAACATGAAACTAGCGCGTTCGCCAATTACGCCATCAAGGTTTGGGGGAATGAGAGTACAAATGGGGAGTTGAGAAGAAATGATCTTGCAAGAGTGGGAATCGATTCAGAAACGTCTTCAGTTCACCTATCCGGGATTCGAGCCCTGGTCTCTCCTCCGACAATTAGACCGGCGAGCTCGACATTCAGTATATTCTGGCAGAGAGTGAATATTGAGCAACTCAGAGTGAGGAGGTTTGAGGTCATTCGACTGAGAGATAACCGGTTGCTATCAGGATAACTGGCTTAGTCTTGTCTATTATTGTTTTATGGTGACCAGAAGGTCAAGGTTCAAATCTTAGACGAGTGTACTATGTATGATTCTCCATTTAGGATCCATCACTATGGTTTCCCCTAGATTAGGTCACTTATTATTATGTGTTCTTCTTTCCTTAACCTCATCTAATATTAGAATCCTCCTTCTTCCAAAGCTCCTCTTTCCCTCACCCTCTCCTTCAATGACGTCATGCAGATCCCCCTAAGAATAAGTCCGATCCAGGTCATTTAAACAATTAAATTTAAATCTTTAGCTATTCCTGTGTCTTCAGCAAACCAAACTGGTATCATCCAAGAACTTTGTTTTGGCGAAGAACATTACTGTTAATAAAAATGAAATTAATTACCTTAAAAACGCCACGTTTTATTTTCTTCTTAATTGGTAGAGTACTAAGCCTATTGTATCCGCACATGGAAGAACTTTTAAGTTAATATACAAAAAATACTGTGAAGCATTCCACAAAATGTAATTATATTTGGCTGGTAACAATACAAATTGACATGCTCATGAATAGTATAGGTAGGACACATTCATGACGTGTGAATACATGGTAGCAAACATGGTATTTTCACGAACTGTCAGAATGATACTTCAACCCTCGGATTGACAGGAACATTTATAAGGGAGTCAGTGTTCCAGAGATGTTTTCTGATGCTTGGTGTAAAGTGTAATTTTGTAGTACTACGCGCCCTACTGTTCACTGACTCCTGCTCACTGCTACATCATGAGGAAGTGTTTTTTTATTTTATAGACGTGCAGTCCCCATATATTAATTGGTACAATGAGATAACCACAATGTGAAGAACCAATCCCACAGAACTGACTACCGTCCTCCCGGGTGGCCATTTAAAAGGTTTTTGCACCGATATAAAGGCTTAAGTAGTTTTCAGTTTAGTTTTCATGAACTATCTCAAGTAATCACTACTATTAAAATGTAATTTAGAAATTTGTTCACTGTACGGTAATTTACATACGTTGACTTATTATTACAAATAATTATTATGTTCGATACGAGAGTTTGATTTGTTTGGGATGATCATATTTAGTGGCGGGAAAGAGACAAAATGTTAAATCTAATAAACAAACTTTCGAACTCTTACCAAACGAATTACGATTCAGGGATCTGTGCAGCATTAATTTGGGGCACGCGCAGTCAAAAATGTCAATTTTGTAGTTTAAAAAAAATCCAAATCGAGTATTGTAGCTACTACTCTCTAACGGCAATACAGGGAACTACCATACGTAGCATGCTTGCAGCGCTCTATTCATTGTGTGGACAGCTAGTGAATCGGCTAGACGCGTTTGTGTAATGGCGGATACATCGTCAAACGGTGAGCTCTTAAACAGAAACAATTCCGCGAGTGGAATAAATAGTGTTGAAAAAAGTTCGCCTCCGCAGAACTTTGAAATGAAAAGTGATATTGAGATGGAAGGTGGTTCTACCGAAAAGGCTGGTGATTATGTTCGAGAGCTTCTTCAAGAAAAACAATCTCTAGATTCGTCGCAATGGCCGCATGCATTGCGACTTTTAGATCAAGGTATAACAAATTACAAAGTTTTTTTTCTACAAATAATTTTTAAAAATAAACATAAAATAGTAAGACATATTTTTTTATCAATAGTTAAATTTTGTCAAGTGTTAATACTTGTAAATTCATAGACCGGTTTTTGACCGCTGAATTGTTTAAACAGTTTTACCGCCATTGTATTTATTACCTGCATGGCAATGCATTTTCTTAGAAAGAATCACATGGTATGGCATTTTACAGTCTATCCGTAAGCTAGCGTAGAATTTATCCCAAAGTCTCCATAAACAACTCCCATAGCCTAAGCTTCTTGAATTATGTATAAGAATATATAAGTAAACATAGTAAACGACTGATCTTGTAGCACTGAAGCCTACAATATAGGCCTAGACTAAACAAACCTATATCCTCGCAAATTATCTTTCATAATATAATAATGCAATGCCATGCATGTAATAAATACAATGGCGGTAAAACTGTTTAAACAACTAACCGGTCTATGCATTTACAAATATTAACACTTTACAAGACTTCCCAATTAATAAAACAGTTTTTTTTAGAAATCATTCATTTATATATTTTTCTATTGTGGGCCTGTTGGCCTACCTAAATATTTTAAATAAACTACCAGAGCTATAGTTTTATTTTTACAATATTTCAAAATTACAATTATCTTATGGGTAGGCCAACTTGTAGTTGGTTACTTTTTTTATCATGAATAATTTCTGTTAAATAATTTATTTAAGGCTATTTTCATAGTTTTTCCAACAAAAGTAGTAGGACTACTGCAAAACATAAACTACTAAACATAAATAAACTAACTAGCCTAGACCTACACACACAACTAACATTTAGGTGTAGGTTAGAGATGAATCAACATTATCAAAAACGTTTTTGATTATAATTGTATTCAACTAAGTTACCCTCAAAACTGGACAACATTCCACAATCATTTAGCCTATTTCAACCTAGGGGGTAGGCCCTACATTAACCTAAGGTTAACTTAATGATCAAATGGTAAGAGACAGAATTGTATAGGCCTACAAAATTATAGTAGACTTAGGCTTATTTTATCTTTTATGTATGTATGTATGTATGTATGTGCCACACAATTGAAAATAAGGTATTCTCGGACTTTTTATCACACTAGACAAGCAAATAATTACTATTTTTGGTGCGGCAGAACACGCCAGCTACAAAGTGGAGTGCGGACAAAGGGAGAAATGAATGTTTCAGACAAGGACCCTCTAAGTCTGAGCCACGAGTTGTGATGAAGAAACTAAACAAACAGATGGGAGGCAAATTGGGTTTAAATCTGGGGACATATACTGTGTTTTCTTACTTATTATTTTGAAAACTATTAACATAAAATTTAATAAATAGTTTATATTAATAAGCCGTAATTTACTCAACCCACCAAATGGATTCATAAATGAAAATACAGGAACTGGGCCTAATTTATTTGTAAAGTTAATTTACTACAAGTTTCTGTGGCATATATTTGTAAAATCTATCTAAATTATCTTTAGAATAACATACTTGTTAGCCATATCAGAGAGTACACAGAATAAATGTCAAGTCCGCTTGGTTTGGTTTCATGGTGACAGGAAGGCTTGGGAATGACTTTATTAAATGGTTTTCCACTCTTCCTCCACGCAAATTTGGGTAAATTTCCACTCAAATTCTAGCTTCCTCATTCCTACCTACCACAATAGTTCAATTAAATGTGGCTAACCTGAACGAGTAGTAAGATGAGGTTTAAAAATTAAATCAGGGATTCTCATCATATCGAGGCTCGTGGCACCCTTGGGAAGGGGATTAAAATCTCATGGCAACCCTGTAAGAATTTTTTTCAAGTATTTTGTTTTTAACATTTTTTTATCCATCCTACTAGGATATAATATACTAGAATATTAAACAATAATTGATTGTGTTTAAAATATAAATAAATATCTTTACATGACTTATTCCCTTACTGAGTTAATTGAAAGAACAATAACAATGAAATACATAAATATAGTTCTAGAGTAAAATAGTTCTAGAAATCAATAAACTAGAATAATAACCATTAATAATATGTATTCTTCAAAAGGGAAACATTTATTGTCCTATATCATGTACTCGGACAGATGCAATTCAGAGAAACACTAAAATACAAAACTTTCTTTTGTTTCTTTATTTTGTGGTAATATATTTTCTCCATATTTCCCCCCTCAAACTCTTGCGGCACCCCTGGCCAATCTTGGGGCACATCTGTTGATACTCCCTTCTGTAAATTGACTTAAAGATTTCACTTTGTCATCACAATGTGATTAAATTACTACTTTATCACTCACTCATTGTGAATGTTGCTATTTAAAACTCACAAGTTACTTTATTGCTAGTGAAGAGGAAGTCGGGATTTGAATCCCAGCAGTATCTGGGTGGGACCATTTCAAAAGTGTTATTTAGTTGTTATCACCATTATGATATAAGATTATTTCAGTGTTGACATTAATGTTTTATTTCATAATAAAGGTTTATATATTTTAATTTTGTTTTATTTTTAAATGTACCGTACTCCATTTCATATGATTTCAAAATATGTGGTCCTCCTTTTTCATTTTTGAATATGATCAGTGGTCAAAACTACTAACTAAAGGGTCATTCCATGTCAAAACAACCCATACAAAATAGTTTCACCCTTTAAGATTCAGTTTCTTAAGATCCTTTGTTTATCCATTGTAGGCACATTGTACACATAAAGAGGACAAAAAATACAAAATTTCAGATTTTTCGGGCTCTTAGTTTTTGAGTTATTGACTTTCATAAAAGTAAAAATCACACAAATTTGACAAAGTTTCAAAATCTTTACCTAACTAGGTGTTTGGTCGGTGTGCAAGAACAGAGCTGAGTGGGCCATTAGTTTGAGTAGAACGGTAGTGGCGTTAATTTAATTGCCAAACACAAACATGGTGATTTGTCCAAGAAGTGATGTCATAACACGAGTGGCGCACAAGTGCAGTTCCGAGCACACTGCTCTAGAACTAGGGGCCCACTCACATTATATTTTCACTACTAACTCATTCCTACTTTTGTGGCACTTTTCCAAATCTTAAATTTATTTGCAGGTTAGCATTTTGTTTACTTATGCTATACGTTACACTTTGTGTTAACAATAATTTGGCAGGAGCGAACTATGTGTGGTGTTTTTCAGATTTAATAATTTAGTAATAGTGATAATTCTATAAGTGATTACTTTTTACATGACTAGACTTTAACAGATTTTAACTACCTGCACTTGTTAGGTTAGATTAGTTAAATGTGCTGGCGGCCGGGGTTCAATCCTCGGTCCCAGCACAGATTTAGCTGATTACCAAACCCTTCCTTCACCTCTGACAAGACATATTGTGAAAGTGGGGAATGCCAGGCCTCCACCGTGGTTCGGATTCCACGTTAAACTGTAGGTCCTCCATTTCATCTCACAATCACCCATCTCACAATCACCCTACCATTACACATTAGCATAAGTGCGTATAACCCGAACGGGTAGTAAGACGCAGTGCTAATAATAATAATAAATTATTTAACTATGATATAGGTGGGTAAAATGGTTTTGAATACTAACAAATGCCCCAAATGTGGCAGGAGCTATGAATTAAATTACGCACTAGAATTCATTTTGTTGGCTGAAATTAATACACTATAGTATAACTCTTCATTGCGGTTTGGGAGTACCTTGCACCAACCACCACAATTTCAATCTTTTCACCACACCTATAATAATTTATTATTTTGGTTTTGGAATTAAAATAAACTCATTTAATTTTACAATCTCTCACTTAAAAGGCTAAAATATCTGATACTAATTTTGATTGTTCCCTCTACATTCCTGGCAATTTTAATTTTCTAAATTCCTTAATATGTTTTCCCTATTTACGGAATTCCATTTTGAAATTTAAATATTCAGAACTTTATGTGTACTTTGAATAGTTCCTAAACCCACTAACTAAATTTCAATTCTCTACCACAGATACATCATTTTTGTATTAGTTTTTAAAATTTTAACCCCAGTAACCTCCAGTCATTTCTCTAATTCATTCTATTTTTATTTTGTTATCTGGAGGAGTCCTTCCTGCTTGCAAAATTTAGATGCTCAACCATACATAAAAGTGATGGTTATATAGATATACACACACATATACTGAAAATAAATGGTTTATATTAATCTTGGACAATTTAATCTCCTTCCACCCCTCATCCCATCTGTCCAATTACCACTTAGAGAAATTTTAAATTTTTAGACTTGTTTGGTTATCTGAAGTTATACTTCTACCTGTCTTCCTTGATTAAATTTTATACTAAAAAGTTCTTTTTATAAAGCTCACCCTCTATATATCCTGAAGACCCATTTTAATATTGTCTGACTTTTATATTTATTTGGAGTGGTATCTCTATTTTCTTTTTTTGTGAATTTCAGTTTTATTCTCTATTTATAAATAATTTGTTGTAGTTTTGTACATTTTTATATAATATATCATTATTTTATTTATTACATTGAAATAAGTACCCATTCCAGTTATATACATTATTTGCTAATGGAATGGGGATTAGTAAGGTAGAATTTTAGGGGAAATATACATGGATTTGCTTTGATGAAAAGTTGTCGACCCTTTAAGAAAAACTACCAAACACCAGAGTGGGTTTTGGGACGGTTCCTAAAGTAAATTACATATAACATTTAACATAGGGCCTGATTAAATTATCCAATAGCTATATCCATATTCAATAGAATATACATATTAAGCTCAATAAACATATATTTTACAAACTATAAGCTCATGGCACACCAACTGAAAAAAAAATGTGTGTAATATAGGGTGTATAAGTTAGGTAGACACATGGACTAAATGTCACTATCGTCTATTATTGCTTATTGGTGATGGGTGGCCAGGGTTTAACCATTTTGCACTAAGCATATTTTCACAATTCCGGTGTAAGACACTCAGGCCAATTCTTACATATTTACCTGTGTATTGGTGATTTCACCCGCCTCGGTGGCGTAGTTGGCTAACGCGCTTGTCGTGTTGAGCTCGACTGCTGAGGATGGGGAGATCGAGGTTCGAATCTCAGTCGGGTGAACTGGGGGTGGATTTTCCTAAATAGTTTTTCACTCTCCCACCACGAAAATGCGGGTTCACTTCCTCTAATTCAACCTTCCCAATTCCTAATCAATTAGAGTAATTAGTACTTAAAGCGTATAACCTGAACGGGTAGTAAGACGCGGTGCTAAATATTATTATTTGTGATTTCCTACCATAACAAAACTATTCAACATGTATACAAGAAAAAAATCCACACTTATGCTTTAAACATGTTAGAATTAGGAACAAAAAGTCATCTATCACTATACAATATATGAATTGTAAAAAATATTGAAATTTGGAAAATTTGGTTAAAATTTAGAGGTAAAAAAAATCATTTGAAATTTTTCCTTTTGTCTTCATCATTTCTACTGAAAGAAATATCATTTATTTATGTAAACTCTGATATAAGTTTGTTGTTTGTAGTTTTGTTAGTTTCTAAACTACATCAATTTTAGTAAAATTGTGTATAGGCCTAAATACTTTGTAGTCAGCACCTGTGTTATGGAAAACACTTCTTGCAGCAAATAAATAAATAATGTTAAATAATGTTAAATAATAAATAAATCAAAGCCACTTTCATGCATAAATTTACTATCATTATATATAATAACTATCTAAATAATCTAAAATGCCATTGCCTAGTTATAAAAAATGTACTAACTACTAGGCCTATATAACTTATAATAAAAACTATTAAAAGAAAACAAGAATAAAAAAATAAAAAATATGTAAACTTTTGTAAGAAAACAAATATCAACTACAAACACTCGAATCAAAATAATATAAAGAAAAATACACGAGTCAAAAACATATTCACGCTATGGTGTAAACAACTGGAAATAACATAATCCATTTGTGCAAAAAAAAAATACACCTTTTATTGACATTACAGTGCTTTCTTGAGGAAAATATGAACTAAAGCTTAATATTTAGGGCAAAGGCTTATGGTTCCATCTAGTAACTTTTATTATACTAACAGACAAGATCTAGCTGGCACTGATGGATCAGCCGTGAGAGTATTTTAACCATTACTTGGCACGCCGGTCCATTGGCGCATTGGGCGTTTAAAGGCTAAATCCCTGATGTATGTATCGAATGTTTTCATCCAAACAGTTTTCCCATCTCCCTCTACACCAATCCTGATAAATTTCCTCTAAAGGCCTTTTCCTCATTTCTACCCCACTAATTTAGTTAAATTAATGTGGATAGCCCGGCCATGTTCAGTGGAAATATATACCAATATAAAGAGAGCCAATAAACAATAGATCCATTTCTACACTTATTAAGCATACAGTAACACTATACAAATTTTTAACCAAATTAAACTCCCTCTTATTTTACCATTATGTAGCCCAGAGTAGATTAGAGTAACTGTGCACAAATGTGGATACACTTCCTCCATGTCATACCTTCCACATTCCTTTCTTATTGGTTTAAATAAGTGACTAGCCTGAATATTATAAAGCTAAACATGCAATTATTTTGAATATACAATATTTTTGCACCACACTCTACTGGAGAACAAGACAAGTTTATCTTCCTTATCTTTCTGTGATCTTAGTGAAACATATACTATTATTGGGCGGTAGGGTTCGAGTGCTGGAGATGGGGGTTGAAGTGAGCTGTCATCACTTGGCTACAATTGTCTGTATTCCAATATGTCAGATATAATATATCTCACAAAAATATCTCATGTGAATTGACGTTTAAAAACTATGAAAACCTGATGAGATGTGCGTCAAAGCTATTTTCAATACCCACCCTCCTAAAGGTAAATATCAAATATAAGTTCATGACCAATCCACCATTAATATGAGATACATTTTAATAAAAATACTAAGCACTGAAAGATAAAAAGTAAATAAATACAAACAATCTTTTATATAAAAATGTCATTTCTATAGGAAGTAGTAAATATTCAATGATATAAAAAGTATTAAGTATTGAAATACACATTCACCTATAGCAAGTTATTAAGTCAAATACATAAAATCAAACCCCTGCACTTGGAGTATTTATTAGTCTAATTTTCATCAGTTTAGAAAGCTTTTAGAGGCAATAAAAAGTTAACAAAATTCTTTTTTTATGCCAAAACACAATTAGAATCATTTTTGTTGAGAAAATAGTAAAAAAAAAAATTCAATTCACACTTCCCCTTAAGATTTATGACCCACAAAAAATGTCGACAGTAATTCCTTGTAGGCTTACTTTACTGCATTCAGAGTCCTCAACATACTTTCATACATTTATTTCAAGACATTGGCATGAAATAAAGGAAATGATATATATTAATTTCTACTATGCAAAATAACTTCAAACTTAATTTTGATGCATCATTAAATTCATGCCACTTATCAGGATGGTGTTGATTCAATGCCTGATTCTTTCATAAGACCATTAATATCTTTCCCATACTGTCCTTCATAGTGAAATACTTATGCTCTGCAGTTTTGACGCTATGTTATTTTGTTATTGCTTTGTGTAATTTCTATTGCTGTAACCAGGAACCAAGGAGTTCAGCTTGCGATTTGGCTTTAAGGTGGAGTGCTAGTGAACGTGAGTTTAGGGCAGTATTTTTGCAGTTTTTATAGCTCAAACATCTTTTGGCCAAAATAAATCAAATATTTCTTCTATAGAGTTTTGTTTTCTGCACATGCTAATATCAACAGTTGTTGAATATCTGTCATGAGCATGGCGGCATTTGGAGACAAACTTTTTAAATAAAGAGAAAAGTTTGTCACCAAATGCCAAATGTCCAAGATCCAATAATATGACTTAAGAGCTGGTTCCAAAGGAAGGTCTAATATCACATTTAAGATAGTAACCATTCTTATAAACAGGAGTATTGCAAATTGTAAATTCAAAATAAAAAATATTGGAAGCTCAAAGTCTTTGTACAGTAAAACTAAAATATTGATTAGTTTCTAATGAATATTTCCATATTATTGCTGTACTCAAATAACATATTTTAAATAAAATAGTTCACACAGATTAATTTGCAAAACTTAGTGACTATTTCTACATTTATTTTAGAATGTATTTCTTACAATTCAATGTGCATTTTCCATTGAGCTACATGTTTATTAGTCTATAAATTACATTGATCCAACAATTACTTCTTGCACTTTTTTTTTCAATTATCTCAATGAAGTAACAGAGTAATACAAAGCAATGCAAACACACACACACAAAATAATTAAAAGCTTAATTTGTAAAGACTCACTGATTGTCACAGCCTACACATACCACATATTTTATATGAATAAAATGAAAGGTTTGTATAGCTTTCCTTCATGAGCATTGCGCAATATCTACTGCACACAGAGGTCTGAAATAAAAATCAACAGTGCACAATTATTTGCACTTATAAGCCATAATATTAAAGTTTGGATTGCTTTTTTAATTTATTTAAAAACTGGGCTGGAAAAAATAAACATAAGAGATTTTTATCTGTCTGTTTGAAGAATACTTATACTTAGAACCGTCTTACTACCTGTTTGGGTTATACACTCAAGCACTTATTACTCTAATGGGTTAGGAATTGGGAAGGTTTAATAAAGAGGAAGTGAACCCGCATTTGCGTGGAGGGAGAGTGGAAAACCATTTAGTAAAAACACCCCAGTTCACTCGAGCGAGATTAGAACTTCAATCTCCCTGTCCTCGGCGGTCTAGCTCTATACAAAACTTGCGGGTTGTTTGAAGAAAATAAAGCTTGGCAATATGCAATAGTTACTTTTTCTAGTGTATCATAAATTTCATTAATTATAAAATATTTGTGTGATAATACACATCATAGCGAGGTCTAATGTTATTTTTAATGACTTCTACTTTATTTTTGACTATATTCAATACACTGATTTATTTAATTGAAATTACTAGTCCACATTCAATTTTACGATAGAAAACTTTGTGTTAAAATAATGAAGTTGTATTCAAATAATTTTTATTCTTTAAGTCTTAGCTGTACCATACAAACAATTAAAACAAGGAATTTAAAACACTCTACACATTTCAATTCTTTTCCCTTGATATGTACATTTTTTATATCACAGTTTAATTGATTATATTGAAAATAATATTGGACATTAAATTTAGTCTTTGTCTAATTGCGGAAAAATATGATAGTATCAAATATTTGATTCCAGTAGAGATCCAATTTTAATGGTTTAACCTTGTGCAACACTCTTCCCCATGGTGATCATAATCACTCTTTTCTGCAGGTGATGTCCTGTTATCCTGCATAACAAGGGGTGGCCTGCACCCTTAGGTACTGCTTTGAACTAAGAACTTCCCTTACAAATCTAATTATCTTAAAGTTGGAGAAAATGTTTTGAACTGAACAACACTAGTACAAGAAACTTCCCAGTTTTAACTTTTTGAAAGTTGTATTTACAAGTTATATTTGACAAAAGTTATGCACACGTGCAATGACAATCTTATATCCATGTGAAGGAAATAAAGTATACAATGGTTTTTGTGAGAAGTACGTTCTGGAAGTATTTTTCCACTACCAGAATTCTAATATTTAGTAAGATTTAGGTATAAAAATACCTCATAACAAACTTCTTATAATTACCTACGTTTCATTTTTTTGTTACATATATTTTACTTGTAATATATTGATTGAGATAACCTATTATCTTATTTGCTCTTAAGAGTTGATTTTCTTTTAATGCAACATACTCTTTGAACTCTTGTACTGAATTATTAGTCTAAAGTTCTTAGCAACCAATATCTTGAACTTATTTATTTTACTTGAATTGGGGTTTAACAGATTAGTTTGAGCACTAGAACTGAAACTTTGTAGTGAATAATGCATAATTTTATTGACTGTATGAGTTACAAAAAAATCGAGAAACAATGCCGCAGAATGGTAAGGGAATTTGGTTGATTCGTAGTCTTGCACATAACATCTCATAAAATAACAACAATAACGCGTTCGTCCTTGAACATCGGTCCGTTATTGTCTGGTATCTGCGTTTTCTCGAGCGGCACTCAACTCAAGGGAGAAAGGCTCGTCATGACTCAAAGCTAGCCCAACCAGCGCTTAACTACCTAGGTCACGTCCTATGTTGACCAATCTGCTCTACCCTGGTATCGAAAGGGAGAGGTAAAGACAAAAACAAAGCCTTATCACTGAATTAATCATAGTTGTATATATTACGTGTTTATTTTAAGGGCTGAGTCCTGGCGAACTCGCCTCAACATATAATGAAACAAAGTCTTCTCTATAGTTAAAAACAATCAAAATATCACTTGAATTCTCTCTATCTCTATCTCTCTCTCTCTCTCTCTCACACACACACACACACACACACACACACACACACACACACACACACACACACACAAACCCTCTTCTCATGGTAGAAAGGGACTTATGCTTTTTCCGTCAGAAGTTATAGTAGGTTTGTGGTAGGTAAAAAGCCCTTTTAGACGTTCCTTCCTACCAAGAACAGGGTTTATATATGTGCATGTATGTGTATTCAAGTGAAAATTTGACTATATATATATATATATATATATGGGCTAATGTCGCCTCCGTAAATTGAACGTCCTCCACCACTTTGTGGGCGTCCAACTGCCCCCAGAGCTCTCAACCCAGCGGACAAAATGTCGAGACTAAACAGAGACCGAGTACCAAAAGCATCATCCATCAACCCTCTGGTTGTCAATGAGTTTATGTATCATGATTATAACTTGCAATTTGCTCCTTAGGGCTAAATACGAGGGCACAGAGGGCGAAATTATCTGTCCCTCCAATTGCGGCTGCCCCCCTTCCCCTGCTATACTTCAATATAACAGAGGGGACAGGAGAGAAATCGGGACTCAGTCGGGATTGGGGGAGGGAACTAACTATATATATGTATATCCACACAAACTTTCTTTCTACATGTTTTCATTCACTAAACCGATTTGAATGCCTTCAAGAGTTGATATATTTCGCCCTTGTGTATTGTGATTGGTTATAAAAAACTTTTTTCTGTGCCTAGTACGTTTATCTTCCATTAACTATATATACATACTTAAATTTGTTTTCTTCGCAGGTGTTTTAATTTTCTCACTTCTTGTTTCAATAAAATATGATAGAGATAGCGTTTGCGGATAAGCCTGATGGGTAGGGGCATTTACATTTCGATAACAGTGTTTTCACTAAACGTTTGAATAATCCATTTCGAAAGCACTTAAACTTGTTTAAAGATAAAATAAAACATTATTATGTATTTTAGGGTTAACGAAATAAAACGATAAAGGTATATTTATACGCGAACTTGAGAAGTTTTCTCATGAGTGCCTAATAATGCTAGTATTATAAAACTATATTCATGTTCCTAGGTGAAATTATGTTTATATAATATTAGTCTGGCCTACAGTCGACCCTTAGATAAAACTTAATCATTGTTGTGGGTACCTTTGAGGACTGCACTGAATGTAGCTATATCGATGTTTATCGAAATAGTTTATAATCGCTGTAACAGATGCTGTTAAATTAAATGCTTAGCTTCGAAAACGTTATTCAAAAATATATGTACTTTGATTCTAATAATAAAACTTCATCTTGAAGCCAAAATGGCTGACAAACCTTCTTTAGCTGCTGCTGCTACTACTTTTGACACTTGTTTTTTGAGATATTTAGTTGCTGTATGTTGTTTAATGCTATTCTACCGTGTTGTTAGTAAGTTTGGTTTATTATATATCTTTTATTGTAGCTCCGCTTTTAAAACACGATTAAATAAATATTCTCACTAACAAATCCCTGAATATTTTCAAGGGTTTGCCATCTCAAAAGTTTTTTATTGACAATACTTTTTAAATATTGTGCAAAAAATATTTTATCGTGATTTTTTCAAGTATTATGAACCCATTTTTAGGATAGTGTTTTATCTGAGACCAAAATTCATGTATTTATTTACCATAATATAGTGTCTGTAGTAGGGTGCTGCTTATTTGACCAATTTAAAAAATAAAAATTAGGAGGCACTCTGTCATGTTGCTCTTATTTATGAGAAAGTAATACAGGCTTTTTAAAAATAATTTTTATATAAGTTTTAGGGATAGATATCGGTTCTTGAAATTTGATATTAAAAAAATTCAAATTAGTTCTTTATACATGTAGCTGCTTAATTTTAGTTATTTACATTTGGGTATATTTAACAAACATATAAATAAAATAACACATTTGAACATCGTTTAAAATAAACATTAAAATTAGGATAACAAAGCCCTGTTTTGTTCTTTTTGTGGTACCGTATGCAATTTGTTGTATTCCTCTAGCAATGCTACTCTTCGGTCTGTAATATCGTTGATAACCCTAAAAGAACAAACAATTTCTCTACTTATCTTATAATCATCATCTTCCTCCCAAATTTCAACATTCTTCGTTAGAAACTCCGATGGAATATCTGCTATACTGAAGAATCTTAAGAGAGTTGCAAGGTACAACACTTATATTTTTCTTATCAACGAGATCAGGATCCAATAATATGCGTTTCAGTGGGTACTCCTTTCCTTCATTGTTCAAGGTATCCATCATCTTCCGCTTTGTTAAGAGTTGACACTTCTTCATCAAAAAAAGCGAACACAAATTCCCTTCTCTTCTCTTTTCGTAAGCTTGAACTTGAACTAATCTCTGAATAAATACGATTTTAATGAATAGTTTGCTTTTGCCATCCATCTAGCACAAAGTCCAGCAGGTGCTCTGAACGATATTCGTTTTTCAGAGATACCTCCTAGGAATATAATAGTAAGGTTTAGTGATTTCTTGTAGTCATCTCGAGTTTAGAACTTTCAAGCTGTTTCTGGACAAAAGTGATAATGCAATTTGTAATATTTTTGACCACTAAAGTTAGACGCATCAGAATCGACAGTTTTAAAGTCAGTATATTCAATTGTGTTCCAGGAATTTTTAAATCTTTTGAACAATAACATCTCTGGACTTGTTGAACTTCCAAGAGCATTAACGACTACTGATTCTAGCATGATCTCCATGATATGATGACGACAGGCCAACCATTTAATCTCTTTGTCCATCCTTTGTTACAAAAGAATACATGCCCCGTTCCTAGGTCCAGTATCAAAACTCTTTAACAGATACCACGATTGGAAGGCGATCTACGGTTTCATGTCCGGTGATATCTTTTATAATTTTTCTATATCAATGTATATTAAGGGGGACTTCTGGCGTAAATACACTCTTCAAAGATTCCGCTATCTTCTGTCGACATTTAATACTTTGACGACGGATAGACAAACCGTTAACATTGTATTTTGAAGGATCGCAGTCGAGTCACTTAAGAGTAGTCTTCAATACGACAGCTGCTTTTCTATCACTTAATTTATTATCATCAAGACTAACAGCCAAATAATCAAGGAGTTTTTTTGCCACCTCGTTTTTATGGAGGTGATTCAGAGGTTGAAGGACCTTGATCAGTAGAAACACAGTTATCAGATAAATTGATCTCCTATTCCCTCGAAGAAGAAGACAAAGGAAATGGAATTCACTCATTGATTGATTTAATAATCTCTTCTTCTCGCTCCTTCATTCTCTTTACACGAGTTTTTCTTGCTAGGACGTCCTTTTTCTCGTTGAGCAAGAATTCACTCTTTGTCTTCTTGAATACGAATAATTCTTGGAGCATCAGCATGAATGATATCAAAGAGATCTTCCATTTTCTTCTCTCATTCTTCTCCTCTTTGTCTTAACCCTTCCAAACCTTTAGCTTTGTTGTCTATCTTTTTTTTAGTGGCTGCCATTCCCTGAAAAGCTCTTCTATTTTGTTTATCATATGTTTCTTAAGTCTTGTGGGTATCCCGGCCCTTTCCCAAACCACTAAGACATAATTTGCATTATATTGGGCAGAATCGCTAGTTTTATTTATCTCATTTTTGCAGTGAACAAACGAGCACAATACGTCTTTTTTTGATGGAAGTTTTATTTGGCCTAGGTTTGATGACATCTGACCAACCATCCCTATTTGTGTCAACGTTCTTGAAGCAACAGTTACTTTGCTACTTGATGCTAGAGTTAAATTTTAGGCTTTTATAAGTTTATTACCTTCACTTGCATTCACCTGCCTGTTGTAACAAACACAAACCCACAACTTAAACACACGTCACTTTACTACTTAAAGATAATATTGTAGACTCGTTTACTAATAAATAGAAACTCTAACTTGTAAACCAATACAACAATTAGATAGCTTGAGTGAACTGTTCCGAGAGTGCGACACGTCTACAATCTCAAACATAATGGCGGCCAACCAATTATGTACGAAAAGGGAAAGCGTTAGGGAAGGGGTAGTCCTCGGGAGGGGAAATTGTGGTGTAATGATAACGAGCAGCTAGTGCCTCGGGCTCTCACAATAATTGGTAGATGGATCGCCTCAAGTTAAAATTACCAATTGTTACAAAACTTTGATGTGCGACAGTGACCTCTAAGATAAAATTAAATTTTAACAGTACCTGTTTTTCAACAAGGAGAACAAAATAGTAAGGTGCCCCAATTATACTTAAAAAGCTAGGTTTTAAGCAGCACCCAAGTCTAGTGCTGGGCATCATGTCCCGAGGCACACACACCAATGTAAGACATTAGTGTGTTTCATGGGGCGAAAGGCCGCTCTGGACCTTGATTAATATCATTTAAGAAAAAAAAATCATATTTTTGATAGAGACAGCCGAAGTAAAAATAATAATAATAAACATAAACTCTTTGGAGTAAGAACCCCAGGACATTCCTCTGTCCCCTACACCTTCTAACCACGCCTTGGTTGCTAAATTATTTAATATTTGCCCCGCCCCCAGACAAAATGGTTGTGCAGCCACTGGTTGGATATAATAAAGCCTCCCAAGTTCACATATCTATACTATACTATATTTTATTAACAGACACTCGTTTGTGAATCCCTAATCTTACATACTTTCTAATCACACACACAGTCCCTAATCACACACACACACTCATTAATCGCACACACTCCCTTGTCACACACTCCCTAAACGTACATACTCCTTAATCGTACACACTCCCTAATCGTACACACTCCCTAATCGTACACACTCCTTAATCGTACACACTCCCTAATCGTACACACTCCCTTGTCACATACTCCCTAATCGCACACACACTCTAATCGTACACACTCCCTAATCGCACACACTCCCTTGTCACATACTCCCTAATCGCACACACTCCCTAATCACACACTCTCTAATCGCACACACTCCCTAATCACACACACTCCCTAATCACAAACACTCCCTAATCACACTCCCTAATCACACTCCCTAATCACACTCACTCCCTAATCGCACACACACACTCCCTAATCACACTCACTCCCTAATCGCACACACAAACTCCCTAATCACACTCACTCCCTATGCACACTCACTCCCTAATCGCACACACACACTCCCTTGTCACATACTCCCTAATCACACACACTCTCTAATCGTACACTCTATAATCGTACACACTCTCTAATCACACTCACTCCCTAATCGCACACACACACTCCCTAATCACACTCACTCCCTAATCGCACACACACACTCCCTTGTCACATACTCCCTAATCACACTCACTCCCTAATCGCACACACTCCCTAAATCGCACACACTCCCAAATCGCACACACTCCCTAATCGCACACACTCTCTAATCGCACACACTCTCTAATCGTACACACTCCCTAATCGCACACACTCCCTTGTCACACACTCCCTAATCGCACACACTCCCTTGTCACATTCTCCCTAATCGCACACACTCTCTAATCGTACACACTCTCTAATCGCACACACTCTCTAATCGTACACACTCTCTAATCGTACACACTCTCTAATCGTACACACTCTCTAATCGTACACACTCTCTAATCGTACACACTCTCTAATCGTACACACTCTCTAATCGTACACACTCTCTAATCGTACACACTCTCTAATCGTACACACTCTCTAATCGTACACACTCTCTAATCGTACACACTCTCTAATCGTACACACTCTCTAATCGTACACACTCTCTAATCGTACACACTCTCTAATCGTACACACTCTCTAATCGTACACACTCTCTAATCGTACACACTCTCTAATCGTACACACTCTCTAATCGTACACACTCTCTAATCGTACACACTCTCTAATCGTACACACTCTCTAATCGTACACACTCTCTAATCGTACACACTCTCTAATCGTACACACTCTCTAATCGTACACACTCTCTAATCGTACACACTCTCTAATCGTACACACTCTCTAATCGTACACACTCTCTAATCGTACACACTCTCTAATCGTACACACTCTCTAATCGTACACACTCTCTAATCGTACACACTC